>QKMV01004239.1:0-10415 GCA_003287335.1 Lednia tumana
TCTTATATATTATAATAATGTAATAAAAGACAATGTGCCTAGCTGTATTATTAAAGTTTTTATAATATGCTGATGTGACGCAATACATTTTATATCGCAATGTATTTATTATCATTCTTACGGCCGTTTTTCTATTATTTACTTAGAGCGGTTTTGCTGAGCCATGGCTTACAGAACTTGAGCCATGAGCGTTGAAAGTGAAACGTCTTGAAACTAGACGTATTTGCATTCCATGTGCAATGAAGAAGAAAAAGAATTGACGTATTTTCTTTTCTGACGAAGATGCATAGTTTCGAAAGGAAATTTATCGTAATTTTTAATAGCGCGGCCCTTGAGCTGTCAGCACCTCTGCGTGTAAAGCATTGAATTGAAAGTTTCTGCTCGTATAGTCGTAGGTATGGGTGGGTAACATGTTCTCTCACAGGATATGCCCCCATCTCAACCCTTTCATATCACAACTTGACGTATAGACCACCCGCCGTAGAGTAATTAAACAAGCCCGTCTTTAGTTCAAATATTAATTACTTTTTTAACACGAACCACGAGTATCGCAGATATTTATGCACTGGTACCGCATTATTATATTTGAACAATGAGATTTTTAAGCCACACGTGCTTTTATAAAAAAAAAAAAATGCGCAAATGCTCTTTTTTAAGATAAAATACGTCTAGACCCTCACCTAATTGGTAATTAACTTAAGATATTTATTATTTTAACTACAGCCCGAATTCAGTTTATAATATAAGTTACTATGTTTTTTTTACGAACGCCATGAAATGCACGTTTTATTAGAATAATTCACCCTTAGCTGCGAAATTGTCTTAAAAAAGCACGCCGATGCCAAAACTTTTTGATCGCCAAGCCATGTGGTTTTCTCCGTCATCGAGAGAAACATAACTTTATCATATGCAGCAGCGATGCGCTATAAAAGCGTAAGCTTTATTGGTGTCGAGCAATAAAAAGCTCACGGCACGCATAAATATCAAGACACAAGGAAAATTACACTGACGCGAGAGCTCCCGTCTGTAATGGAGCATTTTATGGAAATGCCATGTCAATGCCAGTCGCTCACCGTCGAGCAAAAAGGAAACGCTATTTCGGAATGTTACGTCTCGTATCAACTTGTAACTTTTAAGCTACATAGGGTTGTTTCTTTAACGACGGCGGGGGGGGTTGCGGGTGGGGGTTTTCAGTAACTTACCGTCTGACCTCGCTCCTAGGCATGTTTTCTCTAGTCAGTTGATTGAAGCTTCCGAAGTTTTGATCTCAATTATGTTCGGGATTTTGGGTGGTGGTTTTTAATGGTTGTTTTATTGGTTATATACCTGTGAAAAAGGTATGTGGTAAGTGGCGATGTGTGATAATGTATTCCGTGGAGCGGCCGCCAAGTTTTCACCGATAGTCTTGTGCAGACATTTCCGTCGCTTCTGAATCAAAACTCGAATTATGGCTGTAGTCCCGAATTTCGGACACGACGCTCGCATAATCTTAGCGAACAATTAATCTATTTCAATTTTCATCCACGTCGTGTCATTTTTTTCTTCTAATCTCGTTTTCCGGCCGTCCAGTCGGCGCGGAGAAATGAAAAATAAAGGTGACAACCTTTCGCGGCACACAAAGCTTCTCGCAGCCTGCTGGGAATTTTGATCGAAATAGTAGTGAGCTAGGTCGCGTTTCGAGTTCATCCCTCCTTGTCGTCTGCCGTGTGCACCGGAGAGATCCACTTCTCTCTTTCTTGTGCACCCAATCGGCCATCGCCACGTCTTTCTCTTTCGCACACTCGCGCCGTGAGCTTGCATTGATCCTCTTTTTGGTGCTCCATTCAAGAACGCGGCGAGTCCCACTCCCACTACACTGCCGGGATAGAATCCACTCAAAGGCAAGCTGAGATGGGAAATTCTTTGGAGGGTTTCTGCTATGCAGCCCGTGGTAGAAAGTTGTACGTCGCCGTCGGTCTCGACTCGAACTCTACTTGCCCTTTCCATTGCCACGTGACTCGACAGCTAGCTTTCCCAACTTTCCGCCGAGGAAATGCACTCTTGGTTTTTCTTTTACTTTCTATACACTTGGTGCAGTTTCAAATCCAACAGGTTTCAACGTTGTTGCATAGTGGGCCGATTCACCTGCAATTATGCATGACACTTGGTTCTATGCTGTTAGCATCGTTTTCTTTGTGCGTTCCTTCACTTTTTCCCCCGCATTTGTCTTATTGCTGTTTTCTTGGGACGCGCAATTGTTGTAATGCGATCTACTTGCAGCACGACGTCGAGCTTGGTTGAGATGTGCGCTCAATTATCGTGCGGTCATTTTGCTCGGCGCAGGAAGATGCCATTATTTCTCATTGAGCTGCACTCACTAATTGTTGGCAAGGATGCGTTTGTCTGACTTTATAATAATCACATATTATAAATATCTCGCCAGCCCACGGGCAAGTTCACAAGTAGCACACGTTTGGGAGACGAATATGTGCTCCTGTTTTGTTATCACACAAAGACCTATGTTAGCCGAAAGCATATTTGGAGTATTTTGATTTTGTAATCGTCGCTCTCTACAAACGTGCAGCAAATACATAGTACCTGCATAAAGTTGTTGCATAAAGCTTTTTCTGACGTGCAACGTATGTTTCAGAGATACAACGATAATAATATAATATAAACATATAATACGCATTTAGACATTTTTCTCTACGTGCAATTAAAGTGATTAATTACATTTTTTATTAAAGTCATTTGAAACGGAATAATACTGCCAGCTGCAATTGTAATAACAACGAACAATATTTTAATTACAATGATTATTATTGACGTATAAATATTTTATATCTCTCGATTCCGACGGCCATGAACTGGATGCTTTATGGTACATATAATAATAAGGCTCCTAATGACAATTATTAGTGGCCATTATTGTGTAATAGTGTCTCGTTTTATATACATCATATAAGAAAAATTCGTCGACAGTTCCAACTAATTTCTCGGTTATTAAAACAATTTCGACTCTTTGGAAAGCAGATCTGTGTTCAGTAACATGTGTCTGGCACATAACTTGTATTCAAATATACACTCGTATAGAAATGATGACGTATTGGATATTTGTTATTTGGCAAACACATTTTAAACAGTGAGTAAAGCAACTAATTTCGTATCGTGTGGACAGAACAAGCGGAGGTTCCAATACCATGAGTTATCAATTCCAGTCACACGACGAGAAATATTGGCTACCATACAATTGTCCGATCATATTAAAAAATATGTTACTGGCGCGACACCATACCATTTTATATTGCATCCCAGCTGAAGCAATTATTTCAAAAAATGTAGCCCAGCCAGTCATTAATAACAGGCACCATTTGCAAAATTCGCACAAAGGATATTAAAACATGTAAATAAAATGTTAGCGTTTTACATTAAAAAGCATTAATATGTGTTATTTCTATGCCTCCCCCTCCTCCGACGTGCGTTGGATTACACGTTTCATTTTGAAGACGATTACATTCGTGCGGCCATTATTTTTATCTAATGTAATAATTTCAAATCAACAAAAGAACCCAAAATAGTGTGCACAGAATGAAACATTTAGATAAATCAAACGGGCTTTATCTGACCATGCTCTTCAAATATATACCCACATAATATGTAATAATAAACCTTTTTTTTGTGTAACGAAACATTGGAGCGCGCTTTTCATCACTATGGTATAATAATAACAACGTACATAGCGCTGCCGAGCGCGCGTCGGATGGATCTCGATGCCTGTGATTCGCATTGTTCATCGATGACCGGGCTTATTGCTTGCCGTATGCTCGTAGCTTACGGATTAATGACAATATCCCCGGATTAACAGATTCAATGTGATACTTCTATTGCGCTATGATTCGGTCGCCAAATGGCAACAACATTGAATTACTTTCGGCATAACTGCATTTTGACAAGGTGCATTTCGAACAGTGATAACAGATACGTTACTGGGGACTAAATCGGAATGACAAAGGCATTGCTTTCTGATCTCGTTGAAAGTTCGTTCCATAGATTTAATGGCGCAACTAGATATGGCATATCGTGGAATCCTCGATACAAGCACATAGGGCGATGGGCAAACGTTTCTGTCTTTGTCGGCCGTCTGCCGTTGCGTCTGGGCCAGGTGGGGGTTATAAACGGCCACTTGCTCATCCCTGTGTTGTGTTCAGACGGATTAAGGATTTGCTGGCCGAGGTGTGTTTGCCCGATGGAAAGTGTTGGTTCGACTGAATGAACGGTCAAGCTTTTTATTTGTGCGCGACAGCGTATATGGCCCGTGGGGATCAAAATCCGACCCTCTGCCCCCACCAGCGCTCCACACCACGTCCCTATCCTTGCCATGCCCGTCGGAGCGGCGCTCGCATTCAGCTTTTGCCCATTGATTTCGAAATCCGTTCGCGTCGCGTTCATTTGAAACAATACCCGAGCGCGCACAAATGATCTCGCGAGTGTTTTAAATAGTTTTCATTTTCCGGGCTCACATTTCTCGCGTATAGTTTTAGAAAAGTTTGATTGTGACCGAAAATTAGGAAATGCGATTTTTGTTTTCGACATGTCACTCGATCTCTGCGAACGCTTGCGGTGGTTTATGTCAAAATGTGAAATTACTCTTTGAGAGTCGAATTGCGTTCGAAAGTTTGACCACCCAAGCTATATAACATTCATGGTTTTTGAGATAAAATTTTGTGCGCCGATCAACTGACTATGTACAAAACAACGAGATTTCGGTTCCGATATTTTAATTTATGTACGATGTCTAGGTCGCGTGGCGCCTAGACGAAACGAAAATGGATTTCCATTTTTCTTCTGCACTATTTTCCAGCGTCATTTTCCGAAAACTGTTGAAACTGTTTAGGCAAGCGTTCAATAATTCAGGTTTTCTTTCGCTGAGAGTGGACGCAATGTTATGGAATATTAGAAGAATTCCAGTTTCGTTATTAGCCAACATCTAACGTTAATGACACATGACACATTTCAAATAATTAGACATAATATAGACGCAACTAATTGCGAAATGTATAAAATTACTAATTAAAGTAATGACAAATTAAATATTTAACCATAGAGCTTCATTACTAGAACATTCAATAGAATATTTTTCATTTCCCAGATTAATCCACGCGTTATTGGCATTTCATCGGATATTGTTTGCAAAAGCGGCGTAAAAGCCGTGATTAATTCCTTCCACTTTGCACTATAAATTGTCACATTATATTGTCATGGTCTCGCGTTCACTTTTAGCACGCGAAACAGTTTACACGATGAAATAGCGGCGCGTTTTGCATGGAATTAAAATGTTGGGGGTCCTGCCGGCGGCGCCCACAGAGGCGTCGCGACGCTTGAACAATGATCGCTGTCGCACTCGTGCAATAATGGACCTCGCAGCGGACGTGCTAGTTTGCTTGCGATAGCTTACAGCCCGAACGCAATAGTTTCAAAGCGGACCCGAGATATTTGGCCAACACTTTGAAAGTTTTACCATACTATCTTGTTGTGACCGTGTTGTCTCTGCCCTTTGCTTAGGTTTTGAACTTAGGTTTGCTTTAGGGTTTGATATAATATACCGACGGGTGCCCTTGGTTTTGGGTTTGGATATTTGGGAACTTGTTTGACTGGGCTTATACAAGTTTTGTTATGTTTTATATGAACAGATTATTAAACACATAAAAACAAATACCATTAATAAAATTCAGGCATCTGAATCTGATTGGCTGTTGCTTTGATACTAACAAGTTAACGGACTGTAATGTTTTTAACGGGTCACCGAAAAACCGGCTTTAGTTTTACCGGTTGTGCGAACAGACAAATATTCACGCAATACCAAATATTTATATGGTCGATCGGTCGAGCGAGTAATTATTTCCTACGGTTTATCTTGTCGAAACTTGGAACACCGTTCAAAGTGGCCGCGACGGAATCGGAGACAATGGTCATCACGTTCCTCATTGTCTGGTGGTGGTGACGGTGGTGGTGTGGCCGTGGCGATTGTCACGATGACATCGAATGCGAGTGGGACAAACACGCGGATAGGAAACACGCGGATAGAGGAAACACGCGGATAGGCGCCCAACCCTGGCCCGCGGCACAAATGGTGACTCCTGGAGCTCATGTGCGCTCGTCACGCTCGACGCAGTGCCGTGTAACGCGATGTCTTCGCGGAGGCACGTTTAGGAATAATTCGCTTGTGCCGTTTTGAAAAACGTGCTCGCGTTTGAGCAATGGACATTCGAGACGACATTTAGCCGCGTTGTACTCGCTGCTTATTGACCGAGGCAAACGCGGCTTATTTTTAGAAGAGATATTTATTTGAACGTCGTCTGGAGCGATAATATTAGTTGCGGCCAGAGCTTATTCGTAAAGTACGCGATATTTATAGTTATAAAGAAGGTTTTTGCATATATTCCTACTTTCCTACTTTCAATTTTTGTATACACGCGAGCGCGTGGATCCTTCGTCAATTTCCAAATATAAATGCCACGCTCATTTTGAGCGAATGCGTTAACTTCTTCGGCGGAGATGTTCGTGCAATTATTTTTACGTATATTCGTTTTGCGCGTCCATTTGGTGCAATCTCGTCAGGCTCCGGCGTCTTGCTTGCTTGCTTGCTCCCCGTTTCTCGAGGCGCTGTTTTTCATATATCCCGTCACCGGAAAGTTAATCAATTTCCCACCTCCAATCGGCGACGTGCGTTTTGCTGGATCAGCAAGTTTTCAGGATGGATGTCGAGGTCGACCAACCATAAGGACGTCGAATGCGGCACTCCGTCGACAGCGACAACCCCTCTCGGCAGAGACCCCGCCGCGGAGTGTCAGGATTGGTTCGACGGCCAGGTTATCAAGCGGGAAATTTAATTTAGTTTGTCGTCATCGCTTGTTGCCACGGGAGATGAGTTTTGTTAGTTGGCTTCGTGCGTTCGTTTTCACTTGCCACCGGTAATGTGAATATTTCAAGTTGTCGAATTGGGAAAGGGGGTGCTAGGGAACAGAGGGTTGGTGGGAGGGCTTTTGGGGGCGGCCGGGTTAGAGATGGGGCGAGCGCCGTCAAACTCGGCGTTAATTCGCTTTCTATATTATCACTTTATCGGAGACGAATAAACACGTATATTTCATCAACGATGTCAACTCTCGGCACCAAGTGGCGTGCGGTTTTAACCTCGGCGGGTTGAACCCTTAAAATCCTCGGAAACGACGTCACAGAACCGTCCGAATTTGTCGAGTCCACGAGTTCAAGTTTGCGACATGGTGAGACCTTCTGTCAAAACCTCGAGTACTTTGCAAAACTACCTATAATAATACACTTGGTCATCGGACAGTATATACTTGTGACTTACCGTGCTTTTTTGAAAATAGATCACGTAGACGTAGATAATCCCGTTCAAAGCCAGTTTGTCCGCGCCTTTTCTTTCCGTGCTGACACTGTGTGGACGACATTGACTGCTTTTCATTTATACAACTTCCCGGGAACAATGAATTTATTTTCGATAGACACGCCGATTTCTTGATATCCAATTTGCAGTGCTTCAATAGCGCTTCGCAAATGCTGATTAACGACGCAAGGAAGGAAACAGTCTTGCGATTTATTTACAGTTTAGCCGTTGAAATTGGACGACGGCGAGTATAGAACTGGTATATTGGTGTTAAAAGGCGAAATTCACGCCTAAATCAATATGCCCGGCCGCTTCGATAATTCACTTAGTTTTGTCGCATTGTTCGCGGGTCGGGCCGCTGCTCGAGTGCTCTCGTCATAATGGAGCTTTCGCCTGTGTGTTTTTATTTATGATAACAAAAAATTTTCCCCCTCGTGTGTTTGGAAACAAAAAATATTCTCTCGAATTATAAAAAAAAAAACGGCAAAGTGTAATTGTTCTGACGTCGTTTTGGGGTGTGGAAATCGGGATCCTGTGTTGAGAGCTCCGGAGCTTCGTAAGCGGTGGAAAATCATATAGAAAACAAACCATATGGGACTTAGTAGGAAAATATTCCATGCATATTATAGGTAGCAGCAGCTTGGTACATATATATGACCCACGGTAGGTATGGTATACTATATTCTACCGAGGTTTTCTATAATGCATAAGGGAGAGAAAGCAGTCGTTGAAATAATTATGTGCTGGAACTAGCAGTGGAGTAAGGGATAGAAAAGCCCAAGGTATCAGTTCAATATTTCATATGTTGCCATTAGTATTTCAAGCAAATGAGAGACGCTCGGTTTTTTTTATTGTGCGTAGGTAGGTACTTCGTATGTACAGTTTTTTTCCATCCCTACAAGGATTTGAAATGAAATTCAACTCCGCACTGCTCGAAGCCTACAACAGGCCATTGGTCATTTCTGTTGAACCGTGACGCCTGATAATCAATCAAGCTGGTAATTTGATTTTACACAAAACTCACCATGGTTTTGGATTAATGTGCATGCCATAATCCCACGTGCCGACTCGTTTTTGTTAGTTCCGCGCCGAACTCAATTTCGGCGCGTGAATCGCAAAAAAGAGAGCCACGAGAATACTGCTTGTTCCATTTTCTTTCGATTCCTCGTAGTTAACTGCCCTGGCAGACAGTAATATAGTCCTGTGATAATATTCAATGAAGCACATATGAAAGAAATGCGCGGTGCGAGCAGAGCTCCATAGTCTATACATAGCAGCATTATTCAATTGAAAAGTTTTTTGAGCATAATATATTATTTAACCCCCATATTGCAGCGTTCTAGAACAGCTCTCCCCATACAGCAGCATAGCTAGCTCTAACAAATATACTGAAATATTAATATTTGCCTCCAGGTTTAACATATGCGTTTTTTAGAAATGCACACAGTTGAAGAAGGGTGGTGTATATAATAGCCGCATGGCAAAAAAAAAAGAACTCGAGTTTAAAATCAATAGTGTATAAGCTTTGAAATGAGAACATCCCCTTTTCCCCTCGCCCATTAGGCTTTTTGCAAGTGCAGCCTTCCCCCACTCAAATGCATTCGTATAATATGAGTATGACAATTAATCTTGTGTGCTCATATGTGCATGGTTTTCATTATTTTGAGAAGTCGCTCGGTCTGTGGAAATCCATACACAACAGAAATCGTCTTTGAGCAAGGCTTTACAGGGGGATAAATAAAACAAAAAAGAAAACACAAAAAAAAAACGAGTTGAAAAAAAAGGAAAATAAGCTCATACTTATATTCGCGATATTAGCGACGTTCCCGACATCAAAGCATCGGTAATATTTCACTGCGCTGGTATTGGTCTAAACCTGGTGCATCGTGTGTATGCGAAGCGAAATACTTTGTCTTCAAAGTGTGTCGCGAATTAATCGCGACCAAAGCTGGAAGTAATTAGGTGTCTTTTAAAAGTTCGCAAATTATCATCGTCTGTATGCGTTTCTGTATGACAAAGTCATATAGAACTATTCCTCAAACAAAACCATACCTTACGAATCACGCGAAACCTGTGATGAAATGCAAGGCGAATGGGACAAGCAGCCGGCGGCATGTTTACGGTCTTCGAGGTGCCGGGTTCGTTCCAGGATGTCGGAAACGCAGTTTGCCTATTCACCAGCTTTCCCGAGCGAAGTTCCTTCGCGCCTATAAGAGCTGCTGCCTAAGTGTATTAATTTAAGCCGAAGTTAGTATCGCTGTATCTGTAGGGTGTAGATTCGGATCGAATAGTGTCCTCGCGTATGCCATCAATTTGTTGGTGGTTAGTTTGGGCTCGCAGGGTTGCTAATTGCAACTGTGTTTATGTTTGCCGGAGACGAGGGCTTATTTGTGTTGATTCTATAAACCAGCCAACTAGGGCACTATACAGGTTAGGTGTATGCTGGGTTTACCTTCGGCATCTATGCTGGCTGCGAGGGAAACAATAATAGTGGTATAGGCATGCATTGTATTAAATCTAGTTTGGTACCAGAATTTCACTGTGGTATTGTTTATTATTGAGGATGGTTGATAATTATCAATCAATCACGGTATGTGTTGAGCTCGATTGACTTCGATTGTCCATACTTTCTGCATGCGCGCAGGTGCTCATAAACTTTTAGTTTCGAAACTAAATGATATTATTTTGAATTCAGATGAGAGTGCTCCAAATGCTTTGTTCTCATAGTTGCTTCACACATATATATGATTGCATTAAGGCGCAGCTCAATTTAAACTTTTCTAAATTATAGGCAATATTCGCGTGGCTATGGGTCTATAAAAACAATGGGTAACATAACATTAAAATGTTTGCATATTTTTGCTATCATGGGCGCGTTTATTATAGACACAAATGTGCTGCTCCAACATCATCATATCAGAAGCTGCGCCTATTTGGTTTATCTCACGTACTAGTTTTTTAACTCTCTCTCTCTCTCTCTCTCTCTCTCTCTCTCTCTCTCTCTCTCTCTCTCTCTCTCTCTCTCTCTCTC
>QKMV01004240.1:0-10414 GCA_003287335.1 Lednia tumana
GCCAGTTGTCAATACAGTGCGTTGTTAAACACCGACGCCAATAGACCAGTGCCACAGGACCAGTTGTCAATACAGTGTGTATTTAAACACCGACGCCAATAGATCAGTGCCGCAGGGCCAGTTGTTATTACAGTTTGTCGTTTAACACCACATAATCAATTCATAATCAACATGGAGGCGGTGTAAAACATTTCCTCTATTTTCAAATGCGTGGAAACGAAGAAACTCGAACAAACTAAATCCGACGCACTCTATACCACCTTCCCCTGCGTAGTAAAATGATGGGTTGAGCTAAAAGATACGAATTGTGAGTATTCACGCCGAGGCTGGTTGACCTCTAGGTGCTGGCAGACTTCATGGCCTGGACGTTTCCGGACTTCAAGTTCGGCTGGCTGGTGGAGGAGATCAAGCTGAACCTCCCGCTAGAGCTGGATTTCACGCACGAGGCGCGCAACGCCGAGAAGGTGAACCGGCTGTTTGCCGACGTTCCCTGGCTTCGGATACCGTGCGTCGTTCGGCGGCTGACAGCAACGCGCGTGCTCACCATGCAGTACATGCCCGGCGGCCCGGTGAGTCTGCGCTTGCCGCCAACGCCGCGGGGTTTCGTGACTTTCCCGGCCGGTGAGACGAGACGCGGCGGAGTGAAAACAGATGCGGGCTCGTCCAGGGATGGGAACCGTTACGTTTTATCAATCCAACATTTCCGTCTCGAGGGGTCTCGGTTCCGGTCTTTGATTTTCGGGAGTAGAGTTTCCGGTCCTGGTCCCAACGTTTTGGTTTCAACGGCGCAATCTCCAAAAATAACAAGTTTTCAAAGGTATCGGCATACGGTCCGGGTCTGACATTTGTGATTTGCAATTTAACAATAATATTGATAAGGATAAAAAATTTAAAGCCAAAATATGCTTCAAATTAATACCAGCCGTGTATTTGGCTTTAAATTTGTTATCCTTGTCATCTCAGCGTATCCCACGTAATTGGGAGTTATTCGAGTTGGTTGGAGTGTAATGCAGTATAGCATTAATTGTTCCAGTGCGATCTTTGAAAAATTTTAAAGCCACTTTGTTCATTTCTCATTATGAGATCTACCACTCTATAGATTAAAATCACTTCCGAAATGCCGTAACTTGCTTTTCTCAGTGGTTAGAGCATTTGCCCGGTAAGCAAAAGGTCCGGGGTTCGAGTCCTCGAGTAAGTAGGTATTTTTGAAGTGATTTTAATATTCTTCAAAACAATAGTATTACCAATTTCTTTATACTCGTGTCTTCTTCTAAATCTTAGCACTAGTTTTCAGCACAAACTGTTAATTAACTGGATAAAGCTACTAAAAACTGCACAAATTAAATTCCAGTTAATTATTTAAATTAATTAAATTAATGCAGTTAATTATGTAAATTAACGAAATTAAATTTGAGCAATCCTTAGTAGTTTTATCCAGTTAATTCACAGTTTTTTTGGAAAGAATTATATAAATGTAATGTTCAAATATGATATGGTCAGTAGATATAAACAATTATGCATCTTGTACATCCGGGTTGACTTTTCTTCATTTCCAAACATTCTTTAGAAAATACGGTTCCAGTCTCAAGCTACGGAAGGTAAAGGTCCACGACGACTCTGACGTCAGTGTGCGTTTTCGGCAGCTTGACTCATTCCGATTTCTTAAAGTGACATAACTGAGCCAAAAAATATCAGACACGAAAAGTAAAGGTACATTTGTGATCCAGAAACAAATGGCTGTACGTAAATAGTACACAGAATGCAATATCAATGCGAGAGACGTATCTTTCTGAATAAATAAAGTAACGTAAACTGGAAACTTCCGAGATTCATCACTAGCGTCCCGAAGGATATTACGTGAAAGGCAAGGCAAGGATACCATAAGATTACCGAGAAAACATGTGGCGTTTGCAGGTGAACGACTTGGAGTACATCAAGGCGCACAATATCAGCCCGGTGGAGGTATCCGAGAAGCTGGGTGCTCTCTACTCGGACATGATCTTCCTGCACGGGTTTGTGCATAGCGACCCACACCCTGGAAACATCCTGGTGCACAAGGAACCTCCCGATGGCCAGCTGGAGATCGTGCTGCTCGACCATGGACTCTACGCGGTACGCTTGACCCGTAACCCGACTTATTCACTCTCAAAACGTTGCATCTGACAAATCCGTGTTAGCATTTACACCTTTCGTGGGTACGCCAGACACATAACCCAACTAATGCTCGCTTGGCCCTCATTATCTTCTGTCTACAAACATTGCATTTATTGATGTGAAATATCTTGATGCTACGTTAAGTGTCAGCGTTCGTGGGAACAAGAAACAGCGAACATGTCACCGCGAACGCATATTTTCGTTTACAGTCATCTGTTGCCTGGAACATGAATACACCGTACACACCTTGACATATCTTCACTTACCTTTGTCAAGCTTGATAATGGCAGCTATGTTTTCGAATGCAAGCCGCCGCAAATTAATTTTTTTATAATCTTCATGACTTGGGTCCCATATTATAGCGAATGATTCTAATACTTCAGCTAATAGCTCGTCAATGGCATTATCCGGCTCTGTGCCCACCATTTTTTAAATATTGAAAATAACCTGATTACTGCCTATCTCCGCCTGCTAAAATCTTGTTGGAAGGCGGTGATAAAGTAAGAAGCACGACCGATTATTGAACCGAGTCCAAGTCTTGCGAACAGCAAACAGCAAACAGCGAACGAGGAACATGTAATTGCGAACATGGCTACATGCTCTGATGGTCCAAACGCTAAGTCTGCTGTCCCCACGAACGCTGACACTAAACGGGGCATAAGGCCAAGCCTACCTTGGATTCTGCAACAGACGTTGAATCCAAAATGTTAACCAATTCTGAGCCAACCAAGATATCCTATAGTAGTTAGCGAGAGCGTTGTAGATAGAGGAGTAACATAGGTCTCTCGCCAGCGTTTTTTCAATATTTTGCCCAAAAAAGCTGTAATATGCTTCCAAACTTGATGATTTTTGCTATATTTGGATAAAATGTAACAGCTGATATAGGAAAACGAATTTGGCAAAAGGGACTAGCGAGAGACCTAAGTTACACCTTTATCTAAAAGTCTCTCGCTTCCCATCATAGGCTATCTTGAACGGTTGAGTTAGCATTTGTCAACAAAACTTGGTGTGCAGATGTTTTCGCAATTGTTCGCAATGTCAAAGGGACAAAACAATTTTGTCTTCATTTCGGGTTCATCAAAGTGTAAGAGTGAACGCTATGGTAGATGACGGTCTCAAATTTTTCGTCCCCGGCTGCTTTGAGATAAGCAACCAGTGACGTATAGCATAGACTGAGTCAGCATCAGTCGTATACAAATAACGTTGCGTACTCGCTAGCTATATATCTCTCTGTTGTTAGAAATGAACGAGGCAAGTGGAGATATTATTTTATAGTATGCGGTGATTTATTAACGTGTACAACAACTTTTAGCATTTCGTCTTGATTTTTTCCAGCTCATATATGATCTTGGATAAAATTTTACCGAAATCACTTGGCTAGAGAGAGAGAAATTTTACTTCATAAAACAAAAAAATTCCATGTTAATAACCGTAATTGTCTTCCATTAAACCAAAATTACGGCAACGAATGTCTAAACACGTCGCTACCCATCGCGTACTAGCAGCGATACGAGATAATTTGTTTCGAAGGCAAAAAATATAATAAATGCGAATCTAAACCTGAATTAAAATGTGTAAGTATGAGAAATGAGGCACTGGGTGAAAGAAGGGCGTAACACGATCCAGGCCCTTTTTTCGGAGATTGACTTTTACTATTCAGAAGGACGTATTACATGCAATGAGCTATTGTTAATTCCCGCATTTGTACTTTTGTGTGCTGTATTCAGAAAAAAATCGAGACAAATTACATACAATTGTGACCATGTTTAATTCGTTTTTCCCATTTATCTCAAAACTACATTTTTCAAATTACGCCCTTCTTCCACCCATGTCCTCAATTGGTAGGGACAGTAGAAGATGAAATGCAAAATGAAGAGGAAGAAGTAGAAGAGGAAACGACAGGCCTGGCTAGCCGGTTAATTTAAAATTCTCGGTCTTCAGCTTGATAAACTTGACCTATTTTAAATTTCAGTAGACACGCATCTCCTTCCTAATCGTAGCACTGGTTTTTTTGAAAACTTGACCCATGTTCTTAAATGGGAACAAGAATCAAGATAGTAAAGATGGAGTTTTTCAGAGCCCATATTGATGTTTGGTAATGTTCCAGAAATGCTCTGTTTAATTTATGTTTTGGTCCTTAAAAGGACCTAGACAACGTTTCGGCCACGTTGGCGTGGCCATCATCAGGTGTCGGTTGTTGTTAATTAAACAGAGCATTTCCGGAACATTACCAAACAAGAATCAAGATACTTATTTTTATTGGTATTATGCAAATTTCACGTTACATATTTTTAAAGAGAACAGAATCTTATAAAAATGTAAAGTTACTTTTTTTTTTACACCTTTAACGAATGGATGACTAGAAAAAAGGAATTCCATAGTCGAATAATGTTGTGGGCTCAATGCTTTTCTTATGGTATTAAAAATCCTGCAATACTGATTGCCTCTGGAATGCTAGTGGTCCATACTTATCAGAGTAGACAATTTCCGTACCTGCAATTGCAGAGTCTATGATTACTAAGTGTAAGCGTATGCCGTTGCCTAGGAGCTGACCAACGATTTCCGCTGGGAGTACTCGAAGCTTTGGCTGAGCATCTTGAACAAAGACGAGGCCGGGATCCGTCGCCACGGCGAACGCCTGGGCGTTGGCGAACTCTACCACCTGCTGGCGTGCATGGTGACGGGCCGCGTGTGGCAGTCCATCGTGGGAGGCGTTGAGAAAACCGAGATGTCCGACCGAGAGAAGGACGCATACCAGGTGCTTCGCAAAAGTTCAAATATCTCACATGGCAAACAACTTTAGCGGCTAGCGTAGAGTACGGTGAGGGGTGTCGGTCGATTGGTTTCAATCCATTATGGGCTTAAAACGATCAAGCAATGTCACTTGCCGTGATCAAAAAAAGTATTTTTGTTTTCTATTCTTTCGACTCAAAATACCAGATGTTACTTGAGCACGCGCATCTTTTAAAAAAGCAAATGTTTAGTTTTTCGATTTGCGTAGCTGTAGCTTTTGTGTTTAGCAGGTCTGCCCACCGTAATTTCCGAAAAAACTCTTCTTCCCACATTTAATATTTTCGAGAAAAATCAATTTGGTAACTAAAAATATCTTAACACAGATCTTTTTTTTTCAATTAAAAATTGATTTTTGATGTTCGAGCTATGATTAGCCCCTGCCGTTGCAAAAACAAAAATTTGTTTGCTTACTGCCCCAAACAAAAATTGTTTTTCCATTCTTACGACACTAAACACCAAATTTTACAGAAGTACGAACATTTTTTAAAAATGTATGTTTATAGTTGGCAAGGATAACAAATTTAAAGCCAAATATACGGCTAGTATTAATTAGAAGAATATTAAAATCAGTTCGATATATTCGATGGGGTTCGAATCCTCAAGTAATCAGGTATTTTAGAAGTGATTATAATATTCATCAAATAAATATATAGTTTGTCCATTTGTGTATAGCTTTTGTTTTCGCCACGCCTACCAATTATAATTTCCAAAAAACTTACTTTCTACATTTTAAAACTTTTCAATAAAAATCTACGAACAATCTTAAATCAAATCACAATCGAAAAACCCAAACTAGAAAAACCAGAAGTAGACTAAGAATTAGCAACAATGAGACCAAATTCTGACTCAGCCTTAGAATTGCTTACGATTGATCCACGATTGCTTAATATCAGGTTGTCATGAACAGCTGAGTCAGCATTCGAACAGGAAACTTGGTCTTCAGATATTTTCCTATGCGGCTCGCCATTTAGTCTTACGGTACTACAATATTTCTACAAAATATTTAGTAGAAATTTACCGCGTTAAGCCTGCGTTTTGTGGTCAAAAGTTGAAATTGAAAATCTTTAATGTGTGCTAATTTTTATTTTATCGAACTCTCGCTTCAACTTCCCCCCAGCCTGGGTGGCACTAATTTGTCCTCCTTTTGAAAACAGTTCATAATAAATTGTAATAATACCAATATATTAACCCCTGTTGATCAAGTATGTTGATATTGGATACTTCATTAATTTCTCAGTACATAAATAAAATTCTATCCTAAGAAAATCACAATTATTACAGCAGTATGTTGATATATACAACACTAACGTACAGTCTGTACGGTGGAAGAGCATACTGCGTTACACCCACAAAATAGGCTCTCGAGTCATACTTTATTGTGTTGATTGCCACCATCCCCACTGGCGGAAAAGTATGCTCTCCCAGTAAATAGAGTGTACAGTCTTAACAGTGAGAGAGCATACTGCATTAAACCCACAAATTAAGCTCCAGCCATACCTTCCTGTGTTAACTGCCACCATCCCCACTGGCGGAAAAGTATGCTCTCCCAGTAAATAGAGTGTACAGTCTTAACAGTGAGAGAGCATACTGCATTAAACCCACAAATTAAGCTCCAGCCATACCTTCCTGTGTTAACTGCCACCATCGCCCCTAGCGGAAAATTATGCGCTACCAGTAAATAGAGTGTAGTTTCTCATTTTCCATAGTTGGTCAACATTCTAAAAACATTCGTAAATAAGAGATTTCTTTCGAGGCTTGCATTTCTTTAATACGGCAACGCGAAATGGTCCGTCGATGCAGGAAGAGGTGCCAAAGCTGCTGCCGCAGATATCGGACGTGCTGACCAAAGTGGACCGCCAGGTGTTGCTGCTCCTCAAGACCAACGACTTGCTGAGAAGCATCGAACGGACTCTCAAGACCGAGCACAGGTGGGCTCCAATTCAGCTTACCCTCCCTATTGGTTTACTCCATTGTTTATTTGTTACAAAAAAGCCGAGGTAACCCTCAATAGCCCATTTTCATAATTCCTATTCCAAAGCCAAGAAAGGCGTAATGAAAATGTATCCGAATAAAAAATGCATTGGCAAACTAATCTTTATCATCCTTATTGACCTTGGAATAGCCATTATGGGATACTTATTATTATGGCTTTTATGGACTTGTGTCTAAAGAAGTTTATAGTGAGTTTAAGTTTATCTCCTCGTGAGATCTACTACCACTCATAATTATTAAAATCACTTCCAAAATGTCGTACCCTGCTCAGTGGTAGAGCAGTTGCCATGTAAGTAAGAGGTCCAGGGTTCGACTCCTCGAGTACACAGGTATTTTCGAAGTGATTTTAACAAACTTTAAGGTTATAGCCATAATGAAAATGGTGTTTTAAAATAAACTACAACTTGGGTGGGTTTTTCGAGTTTTCGCTGGATTGGCCTCAACGTCCCGTCCCGACGCTGCTAACGCCTGGTTACCGTGGTTGCAGGATGTCTTCGTTCCTGGTGATGTCTCGTTCCTGCGTCAAGTCTGTGTACGGTGAACGGTTCAAGGCCTGCCGGACGCAAATGTGCCGCTTTCGAACAGCGATGTCCGAACGCTGGGCGCTGCTCAAGTTGTCTCTCTACTACGCGTACCTCACTGTCAAGGCGTTCAACGTCTGGTCGCTGATCACGTGACGACGCAATGACGGCCAGACCAATCGGTTCGCTCTTTCAAATTCACATCGGGTCCAATCACATGGATTCAGGGTTTGATTTAGGTTTTTTTGGCATGAAACTACTTTGTCATAGATTAGGTAGTCAGAACATTTGATGATCATTCCTGACCATTAAATCTTCAATTCTGCTTGAATAATAGAAAGCTGATCAGTAAAAGTTGTGCCTCTACCATAAGTTCAGTTTCCCTGGAATTGTTTTTACTTGATGAATTATTGACTTTTCATCAACCATCGATTATCGCCGCAACTAGGGTAGTATTTTTCCGTGTCTAGCTAATTAGGTAAGTAGGTAACAAGAAGTTGACAAGACTGAAGTGAAGTGCCTTGTAATCGGCTTTGCCCCGAGACAAGACACGGCAAGTGCAACTACGAGTAAGGTGCTTAAAGCCGGGAAGGAGAGCCATGCCGAGAGGGTGCTATACGATTGTCCTGCCTGTCATGTCAATGGGATTAGGACAAGGCTGTCTTTATGGCCTAGGCAAGATTGAAGCCCTACAATTCTCTCGCCCAAATCCTAGCTCCCCATGGGGTGCTTGCCTGCTGATAACCTCTGAATGGCCTATTTCTGTATTCTTCTATTCATGTCAATTGTTTTAATTAGTACCTACTTTAAATATGATTACTATGGAATATGTAAATAGTGTATATTTGATTATGGTAATGCTGTACCTGATTAAAGATAGTAAAACCAAAGGAAACAACCTACTGATATATTGATATTTTCGTGTCACTTTTTTTTACCTGGTGGTATTATGAAACATGTTAATTCTTGCAAAAGTTAATTCAAATCGTAATCAGCTGTGAAGTACTTTGTACTGACAAAAAGCTCGTAAATTTGTAACTAGAAGGCTGTGCCGAAAATAAATAAAAAACACTTAAATGTCGCAGAGAACATAAATCACCAATGCTAATTAGGTATGTAAAGTGTAATCGCTAGCAATTAGTAGTAAAAATAAAACTACATAATGTATTTCTTGATCGAGATAAGTTTTTATCAATCCTTCCGCCACCAGCGAGCTCATAAGCAACTAGAAATTAGCATTTGCTTATCTCGGCAGTCGACCGGATTGAGTCTATTAGCAGCGTTGAAGGTGAACTTCTCGTCGACACCGCGGCAAGAGGGTAGGCGGGGGGGTGAGTTAGGTGCAACTGCAATGCAGTAGGTAGCAACGTCCGAATGGACGCCCTCGTCGACCCGTTTTTGGCGGGATAGGCGAGAAACAAACCCCACCCCATCCAGCCTCGCCGCTCGCGTTGAATTGAAATAAACTGTTGAATCGCGCCAGTGCCACGATAGTGTATACAGTAGTAATGTATATAAACGATCCCAACTTGTCAGACGACTCTTTCTCTTTTCCTTTTGCGAGTCGTTTCTCATTCGGCGGTACGCTACCCCCTCGCTAACGGCCACTAGGGGCGCGTCGTAAGGAATGTGCTCGGCTTAGAGGACGACGTCGTGTCGAGAAGGAAGGCCGTTGCCGCCGCCGCCGCGTCTGTCAATGCAGTAGCGTCGCAGGACGCAGCTGGCAATGCGGCACGGTGCGCCATGCCGCGGCGAAAGACGCGGTCTGCGCGCGCATCGCTGGGTGAATCAATGAACCGACGGCGGGCGTTGGGGCTCGTTAACTCACGGGTTAACTCATCGGGCCGTCGGAGGTCGCCAGTGGCGCGATTAACTTGTAGGTGTGATGCGGCGCGCGCTCTGCCTCGAATTCTGCACCTGGCGGCTCGAGCACCTTTCACTACCTAGCCTTGTTTAAAGTCTCTCGAACTCAAAAGCAACAAGATATTTTCCAACATGCCATGGGTGGTAGTAGAGAAATTGCTGCATTCAACCATACAAATATGACAGTAGGTCACGGGACAAAATACTGAGCAATTTTGGTTTTAAAAAATAACCGATTCACTATTTATTAGCTTGTCCTCCACGAGAAACTAGTGCCAAGAAAAGGCATAAAGGAACAAAACATTTGCCATGTTTTTGTTTTTTAAAAGCTTATTACATTTAGAACCTTGTTCCCGTAAGAAAACGGGGACAAGTGAGATTCACTTTTGAGATAATAACCCATAAAGACGAAAAATACAACTTTTGTTAACGATTTGATTGATTTGCCCGATTTCATTTACTTGAAACAAGTATTTATATAGCGTTATTGATGCAAAGATGTATGTCAAATTACGATATGATCCTTATTCAACGTTCCTGGAAATTGAAACCACAAAAATTAAACTAAATCAAAAAGTGTATTCTTTAGTAGTGTGGCATGCCGTATGCGCCGAGCCAAGCCCAACAGCGAGTAAAATAGCACTATTTGTTTGCGGCCCGATTTTCGTGGAAATTTTGGGAAAATTTCCACACCAGTTTGGAATCTTATTTTTTATCATCTGATTGACAAGTGGCCCTGTGGCACTGGTCTAGTTATTCCATCAAAACATTTACACTTTTATAAGAGTTCCACTTTGAAATTTTACTGTCCTCTGAATGGTACGATTCGTCTGAATGATGGTCTTGTTACCATAAGGTTTCCAAGGCCTAAACGGCCATATTCGAAGCTTGCTATACAGTGTTGTTACGATAAGATTTCCAATGTCTAAACGGCCATATTTGAAGCTTACTATACAGTCTTGTTACCATGGTTTCCAAGGCCTAAACGACCATATTTGAAGCTGGCTATACAGTCTTACACCCCGTTTTCATTACTGCTCAACTACTATCGTAAGGTTACCAGCGTAAGTTGGTAGTAACTACTTTTGCGT
>QKMV01004241.1:0-10410 GCA_003287335.1 Lednia tumana
AATAATAATAATAAGCATGTATCCGTGCTGTCCTCTACTGTACTTTCTCCTCGGGATGTAGGTAGGTACGTACCTAATTAAGACATGTTGATAATTTTGAGAGATACTTAGGGTTTGTAATACAGCTAAATGTATACGCTCACTTCGTGTTCATAACCGCAAATCACCTAACGTTGCATTTCTTGTATAATTGGAACTCATTCACACCCCTCGGGCGACGTGCTGCAAAGCTATAGGCTGCTTCTTGCAAGGGCAACAAGAAACACAGAGTCGAGTTTCCAGCTGAAGCCGTTTAGTTTTCAGCTCGTTTCGGGCGTCTTGTTCCACTCATTACCGCCGCTTTGTTCCCCGCGTCTTTCATGAAAATGCAAATGAAGCGCAGGAAACGTTTTCAATGCCGACGTCTTGAGGAGGCGTCGTTAAAGCAGCAGCGAAATGAAATGGCAGGAGAAATTTTCGAAAAATACGTTGCAGCTTTGTTGCTATTGCTGTGCGCATTATTTTCAAAGGGCTAGCGCTAGATACATGCAACGGGTGGCTTTTACCGGAATTGAACATCTATGCAGGTATTTTTCCGTCTTGTAAAGACGTCGGTGCAGTGAGCATCTTTATAAACTGAATGAGTTGAAGGCTTTGGTAATTTGGTTTTCAAAATAAACATTTTTTTGTTTCCCGGCTGCAAAGACATTTTTGGTGTAAGAATAATTGGCGAGAAGCGTTGCTATGTAACTAGGGCGCGACTCCGCATAGTCTGCCCCTTCGTGCTGTAAAGTGAAGCAAACTTTTAAAACAAACCCCTTGACGATCTGCAAGTTTCGAAACTAACTTCTTCGAGAATATTAGATGCTGCTGACTCTAATTGTTGGATTCGCTGTGAGTGTAGCAGTCAAAAATAAGCCAAAAGAGCTGGGAACTATTTCGTAAAGAAAATCGTCCACTCTTCGTTTTAAGAACGTTCTTCCTTAGCAAATCTCTCCCCATTCATTCAGAATTGACATACTTGATACAAAATAGGGATTCACCGGAACGCTCTACGTGGACGCGTTGTTGGACGAGAGTAATGTGTCGCGCAACACTTTTTTAAAGTGGCAATGTGGCAAGTCACCTTATACTTTATTTCAGAAAAAGGTTCTGTCACTAAGAAAGACGCATTCAACTGGTAGGAGAGAAACGGGAAAATACAATAAAAAAAGATAAAAAGTGAATTTAAAAAACGTGGCATTACAGATCGCACTCAAAATTAAGACTTTCTTTTCTGAAACACATTACACGTCCTTTAAAATGTTCACCAAATATTTTTCAGACCTTTGGCGTGGATAGGGTAACAGTTTGTTCCATCAAATCATAAATTACCACGAAAACGCGATTAACAAGAAAACAACCCAACGGATTGTACTAAAAAATGTATCAATTCCAAGTTGAAATCTTGAAAAGGTTGGCTGAAAGTTTCATTGAAATCGATGAAACCGTTGGGCTTCGGGACAGCAAACAAATAGTGTAAGAAGTCGATCAAATAAGCAAACATTTACAGAAATGCGAATTGCAGGAGGAATATTTCAAAGATTGCGCTCAAAAAAGTTGCAGTACTCTCGATAAGTTAGCAGAGATATTTCAGATACAAAATTGTAAAGAAATGTTTCAAGAAGCATACCAACGTCTCACAGGGTCATTTTCTCCCAATTACCAGGATAGTTTATAGTGAACGGTGTAAAACACGCATAAAAAGCCAGTAACAGAAAAATTTGTCGAAAATCTCGAGCTGGAAAAACTTCTGCCATTACGGAAAGCTCCATCAGGCCTTTGATGTTGTTAGTGGCTACCCCTAAATAGACGGCGTAGGATGAAAGCATGTATAGGTTTAGTTACGTTACTATGCTTGAGTTGTGTATTGGTGGTATTGGCGTTTATCATAGAACTGGCGCCGATATTAGATGTCTGCGAAGTGCAGCTTTGTGTGCTAATGAAACTTCCATTAGACTCGCATCAAACGCATCTGACGCCTCGGTATTCCGTTCGTATATACCACCACGCTATACCTGTCCGCCCTTTATCTGCTCTGCTGCTAAACATATGTTGATTTATTTCACAATAAAAATACCGACACGGCAGTCGGCTCTGGCAATCACGGCTGGAAAAAAGCAGAGATCAAAGTTTTCAAATGCAATCAATTCACTGAACGCCAGTTTGATTTGTGATGCGTGCATTCTACGGGAACGGAGGTTTTTTAATGTCCAGAGTTTTTCAATCAAGTTCTTGTTTGCGAAACAATGATGTCCACGTGGTTGATCTATCCCGAATATCAACTTTATTGAACAAGCCTCAGTGGAATGTTTTATGAACAAACTGTATTTGAATTTAGTATGTACTGATAGTCGGAGGCATAGTGATTGCATGGCATCAATTGACCATCAAAGAAAAATAGCCAACGATAAGCTGAAAATACTACATTGTCTATAACTGTGCAGAACTCCAGGCGTTTTTATCATATATGCTATATATCGTACTTACTTGTATACGTTTATTTGGGGAGTGATTGCTTGTGATAGAAGTTTGAACTGCGATAATCCTGCATGTTGATTTAATTGCCTCGATCAATATCAACTGAAATTTTTCTCGCGCAGCAGCTTGATTGGCGGATATATGTTTTATTTTGCGCAGGGATTTAAAACAGGACAAAATTAGCAAGCGATGAGTTTTCTTTACAAAAACATGTGTTTCACTTAATTTATTTTTCAACCCCTGATATTCTGAAATTTACGTTACGTTTTCCTGTTTTAAATCTATCTAAATATGTGAAAATTAGTTCAGATCGAAGCAAAATATGTGGTTCCTGTAACTTTTTAGTGTAAAACGAACTGTAAGATGAATGCTCTAAAACCTCTGTAGTAAATAATCTCCCGCTCCCAGCTATCCACAATAGCAACACTAAAACGAACACCAAGATACAACTGCTATCAGCTGTAATAACGGACTACTCTATATACGTTGTTTCTTCCTTCAACCTGTCGTTATCTCCAATGCATGCATCCACACGAGCAAGAATGAATGTCTTGACAACACAATGGGTAGATATTATCCCATGCCCGTCCCCATTCACTCATTTCACGCTATCGAGAGGAACAAAGCGGAGGTAATTGGCGGGAACAACGGACGCCCTGTTGTTCCCTTGCATATCAACTGCAGTCTAGTCGTAAAGCTGGAATCAAATTAGGGATAGATAAAACACGAAAATGATGATCAAACATGGTGACGCGAACGAGGAATTTATATGCATTGCTCGTGGTGTGGTTCTGTTAACTTCAAGTTGGATGTTTGGTTTGATGAAAACAGGGGAAGTTTGCGCTCTAGTAATTCACGCGGCCCATCTCGCGTGCTCTGGCGTTGTGTATGTGTGTATGTGTGTGTGTGTGTGTGTGTGCGCGCGTGTGTGTGTGTGGGATGTGAACTTTATTCTCGCCCATCTCGTTCCATTCCGTTTTGTTCTGATTTCCTGGAGGAAACAGTTGACAATCAATCGTGTCAGTCGATGTGCGAGGAATATGTTAGCGCTCGTTTGCCCGGAAAGAGCTATGCCAAATTTAAAATAAGATTTGCAACAAATGTTGAGTATTTTCGCAAACGAAACGAGACATTCCTGATAATAAAATCGCATAAATAAAACATTGTTTCTCACAAACTATTCTGAACAGTGGAATTGAAGATGTCTTGAAATGAAAACTTAGATTAGTATGTTGCATTTGAACTATGCAGTTGACAGCAACTTTGGTATCATCTCGATATTTATATGCCGGAAGGTCTAATGGTGTAATGGCTGCAACTCTAGTTCCTCGTGCCTAAATGATTCATGTAAAATGTGGTGTGCTCACATCGTGGCTTCAAAACATTGCAGCGCCTCTCTGAGGGTAGGCGGATGTTGGCCAAGTTTTCCTCCCGTGGGGCCTTCTCATTATCCCAACTTTTCCATCAGCAGAGTGACGTTCCAAATCTGGAGGAAGTTTGGAGTGGTTCCGTCGAAAAGAAGCTATATAGCTAACAATTGGAGATTCCGAAGCAGCACGAACTCACTCTATCTCTTTATTTGCAAGGATTTTCCATCGTGAAAACTATTTTTCCGCTCTCCGGACCTTGGAAAAGTTATGCTGTCTGGAGGAAGAGCTTGCTTTTCTGTTTAATTGCGCTAATAAACATCTGAAAAAGTCAGTCTGTTTTCTTCTGAGGTCACGTCGAACGAGAATAAACCGATTCTTGAGGATGTTTCAATCGGAGCCGGGGTCTTTCAGTTGACTAAATCTACCTCACTAGCATAAATAACGCCGACTGATAAAGTTAGTAATCTGGTCCCGGGCTTTTGAACGCAGTCCCCCATAAACCAGCCACGCCTGTGCTTTATTCAGGATAACATCGCTTTATGGGAGTAAACTTCATGCATGCCCCAGCCAGTGGTATCCATCTTTCTATTCTATCTTTGTTATACTTACTTGCTGCGTCGCACGGAAGGACGAACTTGATAGTGACCATTTGAGGTGGCCGCTCGTTGTAAACTGCGGTGGGGTCAACTTGTGATTAATCTTGTCTACTACTCGACTCGTACTTGGTAACAAAAAACAACTCCCTCTACTTTTGTAGTTAGTTCACTCCACTTCTTTGCATACAAAAACCAATTAAATACATTTAATTCCCAAAAAGTTTGAATAATACTTGGAATTTTGTTTCGCTCCTGACGCTTCGCTGCTTGAATATTATGGTGATTGCGATTTCTCTTGGGTTTGCTCAAAGGGTTTAGCATTTGAGATTCGTGGATTTACCTAATTAAAGGGTTGTTTTAGTCCGCAGCCCTCAAGCTAGATACACAATAAAAAGGGTTCTAGCTCATGCTTTGGTCGTCACGACATCTCAGGCGGGACAACCCTTACCATATCTCTTCTAGTATACACATCGAGCGAAGTGTGTTTGTTCACGCTTAGTTTGCTCCAGATGCGCAGGGATTATTTCACCGACGGCTTAGCGTCTCCAGGTGATAAATATGCATCTTGCGACTTGCGCGCAGAGACCTCCACAGCTTTGAGGAGCAAGTTGTGATTTAGTGCGACACATTCATTGCGAATAACGTTCATTACCCTCAGCTGTGGTTTCAACTCCAAGGCTCTTGTCTATTGGGAGGAGATCAGTGGAAGTAATTATGTTTATGAAATGCCTCGTCATCCCACCGCTGTTTTGTGTGTGGCAAACTTTTTCTTCTACGCTAGTTTCACCCCATCGCGCATCATTCTGTCTTGTAGAAGATTTCCCATGCGTCCCTTAAACAGGCGACCGTAAATCCGTCTCCCGGCTCACCCTTCATTACCCTCCCTAGTCCCACCCTCCCGACACGTGGCATCATTCGCGCTGCTCATTCCTTCACCTGTTCCTACTTGCAAGCCGTCCAACGACGCCGAACGGCGACGCGAGTGGCTCGATATGGACGTGATCGGTGGTCGAACCCGAACCCGAACCCGAACCACGGCCGATGCCTTGCAATGGATGGGGACGGGCAGGATAGAAGACTGCAAAGTTACGATGGAAATAAATAGACATGGTACTTGGACGTCGATTTATAAAACAGACCGGGAAAGTTATCGACGATTTGGTCTAGTTTCAGAACGGGTATAGCATTGACTGTTGCGGAGAACTTTTCTAGTTGGTGCTGATTACTATGTGGACAAAAAACATGTTAACAGTAAAACTTTAAATTAGTCTGTGTAGAGTTTGGCGTTTACTGATTGACCTTCTTATTCCAGAACAACTAGACGAAGACATCGCCGTCGTCCAGCAGATAGAAATCGAGGCCAAGAATCTAGAGAGAAAACGGCACGAAAACGGCGTCGAGACGAAGCACAAGATTCGCAAGATGACAAAGGAGGAAAGGAAACAGCAGCAGGCGGAGAAGAAGAAAAAGAAGAAAAAGAAGAAGCAACGCCAGAAGGAGAAGCTGGAGCGAGAGGCGAAGATGCGAGAAGCAGCCGAGTCGCTGTCGGACGAACAGAACTTGCGCCGCTTGCAGCTGGAGCGCGCTGGCCTCCTGAACGCCGCCGGCAGGCAAATGAAAGACCAGGCTAGACCCGGAAAACCCACCAGCGCCACCAAAGGCGTCACACCTACCACAACCACCACCACCACTACGACCACCACCACCACTACGACGCCGATGCCCGTGGCCACGACATCGTTGCCGGCAGAGCTGCCGGCCGGGAGTAAGTTGGTACCTCATGGAGTCGCCAGCCAGGCAAAGGCACTAAACTCGGCCATCGATGCGCTCTCCAAGGAAAGTGGCACGCGCATCGACGCATCGTCCAAGGACAGCGGCGCGCGCATCGTATTAAACCCAGCCCAATGGCCG
This sequence comes from Lednia tumana, assembly GCA_003287335.1. NCBI lineage: Eukaryota > Metazoa > Arthropoda > Insecta > Plecoptera > Nemouridae > Lednia > Lednia tumana. The sequence goes on from QKMV01004241.1 coordinate 6,377, forward strand.
AGGCCCAAGTCGCCCATGCAAGAGGTCCGCGAAAAGTGGCCGAAAGCTGTCTCCAGCCTGGAACGTCCCATCAACACGGCGAAAGCCATCGTCACCGGCCGACTGCGCCCTTCCGAGAACGACTACGTGACACTGAAGACGACCTCCGAGTCTAACGAGTGGTCCAAGACGGACATCGCTTCCGTGGTGCCCGAGGACAAAGAACGCGCGCGAGACCGCTTCCTCAAGGAGACGGTGTTCGCGAAGAACAACGTCGTCCACTGGAAGCCGAGCGCGAAAGCCAAGTGGCTGGAAACTTCACCGCTGCCTTCCAAAGAGCACCGCGCCAGCTCGCGAAACAACTACTTCAACGGCGACCCCAGTCGGAAGCAGCCCGACAATGACTGGCCCGACTTCTCCATCAACGCGCTAAAGCACGGCAGCGACGGCAAGGCGAACGAGGATGCGGTGAACAGCTGGCCAGACCTTCCAGTAGACGCCGACAGAGACTGGCCGGAGTTTTCTTCCAACGCCGTCGATGCCGCGCAGACCGATGGCTGGAACCGGAAACAACAGGCGATGTCCACCAACTGGCCGGGCATTTCGCACAGCAAAGCGCTTGCGCACGCCAAAGAGGTGGCGTCCAGCAAGCCATGGCCGCACTTTGCTTATCATCGAGTCACGTCGAGTCCACTGCAGTCGCGGCAACGGCAGCAGCAGGAGGCGCAGCAGCGCGCGAGGCATCGAAACGCCTACATCGCAGTGTCGGTAATCGCGCCCCCTAAGAACAGGACGGTTGCCACCAAGGGGGACGCGTCGAAGGAGCAGGTAGCCAACGAGACGAGGACGCTGCCGGATAAGATGGACGATTTGCTGGACGAGCGGAGTGCGCCAACGCAGAAGCTGACGCCGGTGGATCCGTTGGAGGAGCAGCTGATCGACATGGCCGCGACGGGGATGGACGCCCGGGACAAGTTCAACTGGAGTCACGCGCGGCATTTGGACAAGATACAGGTATGTCAGGCCGGAATGGGTGAGATCTCTGACGGCTGTAATTCCTGGATGTGGTTTCCCGCAACCATTCCAAGCAAAGGCTGGGATGGTTTCTTACTCCAATAGCACACGGCCGTCCTCTAACTAGGTGGCGGAACGTTTGCCAGCGGAAAATTTGCCATTGCGGTAAGATCGTGATTTTCAGGGTGGCCTGTGGGCACTACTACGTCAAGACTTAGAGTGAAATCGAGTAAACATTTTTTTTGGGTCAAGTGGATGTGTCTTGTTTGATCACTACATGGCGAGTGCACGAGAGTGCCGTTGAACAAGTTGTGCCACAGTCGCCGATGCCGTCGACGCTGACAACGTCGTCGACACGACGCCACGAGGCTCGCTGAACGAGGGTGCGTCGTTAAACCATGTTGAACCATCTCTTGACACGTTCAGCAAGCCTCGTGGCGAACTATCTGCTAGCTTCCAGCGTCGTCGGCAACGTCGACCGTGGCAAGGCATGGGGCAACAATGCATCTCGCGCAATGGGACTCGCTCGTGATGATACAGCAAACTGCCATTTGAGTACCCAAACGAAATTTATGTATGCTCGATTTCACTCGCAGTGAACTACGCCCAGGAAGACACTCTTGCCCGCACTGGCAATAGACAACATTCAAAAAGGCTTTAAAATTCAGAGCTAATAAGGACTTTTTAAAATGTAACCCCATAAAAAAAGCATTACACACACAATTTACATCGCCTCTAGAATGACTTTTTGAATGTGGTGAATTGTTCCGTCGTTACAATTGTGTATACCTACCTGCCATCGTCGCACTGAAAAATCTTTTAATGGCAAATGTTCGGCTTGCAAACCCTGATGTGCCTCTTCCTACCAGCTCCCCTTTTCAATCCCGGACCTTCCAGTCAAGCTTATGATGCTAATACTACCTACTTCTATCAAATAATATTTCGGATGTATGGTAACAAATAGATCCTACCCAGAAAACCGACTTAATGCTGCATTGCAGCTTTGGAGCTCGTGTGGTCTTCACGGAAAATATGAACAAGCTCCTTCCGAATCCTGACGACGAGCTATTCTTGGTTGTGGTTTTCTGTGATTTCCCACAAACATCCCAGGAAAATAATACTGGGACAGTTTCTCCACCATAAGGATACGGTTTCTCCTTAGCATCTCTATTCATGGTTTGCACGAGGGTCACTGCCATCTATACACAATACATCGCCATCTTGGTGTAGCATTTGGTCTTTACTACCTCTTGTAACGTTTCGTCAATGTCTCAAAGCAATGTACGACTAGCGTTCCAGAGGCGATCAACATTGGGGGTTTTTTAACGCCATAAGAAAAGTATTGTCCCCCAACGTTGATTGACTCTGGAATTCCTTGATCACTAGTCGTCCATTACAAAGCAATAACAAAGCATTACACACACGATTTTTATCGTCTCTGGAATGACTTTTTGAATGTGGTTCATTGTTTGATACAGGTCATTGTAATGAGGACGATATTTGTTGGTATTTACATCTATAACTGGCTTTGCTGTTCGTAAATTTCAGAACATCTGCTACACTATTTTGGCGGCGTTTCTGCATTTATCTATAACACCAGTAATCACCGTGCAAATGATGAATTTCTGGAGGTTATTAAATTTTTAAGACTCATGTCTTATGACTAATTTCAGCACTAGTTAAAAAAAAACTGTTAATAACTGGGTTAAACTGCTGAAACTTCTAACAAACAAACTGCCAACGTTTCGCTAACCTTGCTGAAAGCTTCATCTGGGCAAGCTGAAGCTTTCAGCAAAGGTAGCGAAACGTTGGCAGTTTGTTTGTTAGATGTTTTCAGCAGTTCAACCCAGTTATTAACAGTTTTTTTGTTTTTTTTAATCTGGACCCTTCAGTCAAGCGGGTATGAAGTTTTAAAGCTCATGTCGTCTTCACGAACAACGGACATAAACAATTCCCTACTGCTGTTCCTCAGGAGCAGCTGAAGACGCTAGGAGCCATGGAGGCCAAGCTGCAAGCGCAGTGGCTGGAGAAGGAGCGGCTGCGCCAAATCTTGCGCGACGGTGGTAAAAGCGGCAACTACTACCGCGACGCGCGCAGCCAACTTCCGAGCGCAGCCGCAGCGGACAGCCCTTTTGATACGAAGAACAGTGGCGCGTAGAGTGGGAGGGGTGAGGGCGAGGGGGGGGGGTAACAAGATAGCCAGCCACCATATTATATTTTATCACATGCCTTGACGAGCGCGCGCGCCTCTGAGGACGGCGGCGTTCGACTGAACTTTACGCGGGGGGGAGGGGGAGGGAGAAATCAGTTAGCGACATGAATTCGTTCTCGGAAATTAGTATTTGCAAAATTTCGAAATTACACTGAACACATTCTGCTTTATTTTCACTGTATACGGAGCGCGTGACCGCAGACCAAGTAGTTAACGGCGCTGTGGTGAATTGGTATCGTTAAATATGGTTTAATTAATGCAATAGGTCCGAGCCAATATGGTTTAATCTCTGGTTTATTGCTCCAGTTAATTGTTCGTGGAGTTTGAATATCTATACACCGCAGTCCCATTCGTTAGTGGCTTGCTGGTCGAACGAAGCATGGTTTGTGAATATGCCAACACCTGCAGTTCGTACTTTTAATGATGCCACGCGTATATTTTATCAGTCTCACCCTATGATACCGATCATTTATGGGCACCCATGTGGCCCATCCCACAATCTCCTTGTCCTGAACAAATGACTTGTACTTCATGCAACTTGGTCCACAGAAGGTATTTTGGACACTTCGGGATGTTGGGATTTCGAACGATTCCGACTACACTACTTCGTACCAGCTGTTGACAACACATGAGTTCTCGACTCCCATCAGTCATTTGCATCTGTTTGCTGATCGTGTGCAAGCGGTGATTGGGCACATTTTTATTGCATCTTCCACTGGAGACGGTGGAAGAATTGGAACCGATATTCTAATGTTCTGTTTGTTATCCCTTTAACAATGAGATGTAAACAATAAGTATAAGAATATAACTGTTTAAATTAAAATTAAAT
>QKMV01004242.1:0-10409 GCA_003287335.1 Lednia tumana
CGGAGTTTACCCGTCACTATTTTGTACGCCTTTCCCCATGGGTCTGCGTTTACTGTGTCTAGCAGCTCGCCCCATTTAATCTTCTGCGCCTTGCGGATTTCCTTCCTAAGTTTCCTTTTTGCCTCCTTGTATTCTTTTTTGGCGCTTTCTATTTCCTGCGGGTCCGTTGTTCTCCGCCCTCTTAGCCTAGCCTAGCCTAGCCTAGCCTAACCTAACCTAACCTAATCTAGCCAAACCTAGCCTAGCCTAGCCTAGCATAACCTAGCCTAGCCTAACCTGGCCTAGCCTAACCTAGCCTAGCCTTTTTTCAACTTTTTAAAAAACCCGGTTTTAAGTGGAATTTTACCATTTTTTTCAACTTAAATCTGGGTTTTTTAAAAACTGATGAATATAAAAATTTTAAACACATTTTTTTAGAACGCCAGTTAGATTTTCTTGGAGTTAACCAAGTTTGGTGTCCTTGATTTTTTTTGGTTTAGCTGCAGTAATTAAAACAAACTGAACATCGGCAGGGTTTTCCCAGTTGCGTCTCCCCCGACCTTTTAACTGAACAAAATGAAGTTAAAGTGGGTTTCTTAACATCCAACTCAGGCTGGAATCAGTTTCTTTGATCTCGATGAGTTATTTAAAAAAAATTCAATGGAGGGAGGTTTGTGAAGAGTGATTTTTTAAAGAGTGTACTTTATACGTCTTGTTACTTTCATCAACTCGTATTTGATTTCTTCTATCGTTTGATTATATCGAACACTGTCTTTCATTCATCTCTGTTATTGAATTTATTTGTTAATTAATTGAAATTATAGTATCATATATAAACCTTAACCTAGTGTTGTTTTATGTGTTGTTGGCAATTTGCATGATTCAAAAAAATATTTAATGAACATTTTCATTTAGATGTAAAGTGTCAAAAGACTGGATTATTTTTTATTTTGAGTAAGAAAAACAAGGTGGTGCCACTTACCAAATACCAACAGAAAAAACTTGAAAGTGTAACGAATCTACGGTAAGCGACATTTCGCCGTATTCAGTGTATGCTTGCAGAAGGCTCAACCTTAGATTAAAGGCGTTATATAATAACAATAGAATGAATATAATATAATAAAGGAAACGCCTTTATTCTACAGCGCAACGCTGTAAAATCGGTCTATGCCAAAAGACTTATACTTAAATTCTGTTGCACCTCCCTTATTTTCCTAATCCGAACATGAACATTCCCATGAACTTCAGAATGCATATTTTTACTCATCAAGAATTCAGGCATTTGACTTACATCAGGAATCTCCTTACATTAGCTGCTGCTGCTGATGCAGTCGTACGGTCTCGGGTAGTTACGCTTAACGTAACAACACTACTTCTCAGAAACGTTTTCTAGTTAAGTCACAACTCTAAAAATATTGTCAGGAGATAACGAAAATTTTAAGTGCGCCACCTTACGTTTTCGTTACTTTTCCAACGGTTGGCAGCACAAATCACAGCCTGGAGCAAAGATATTGCTTACTTTCGTAACCTTCAGCTAGCCAGGATGTCAGATCTGAATTTTGAAAACGCTTGATTTTAAAGTCAAATTTCCCCGATAATAAACTTAACTTCGCCTGACAAGGATCAAACATTTAAAGCTATATACACAGCGAGTTATAATTTTAAGAATATTAAAATCACTTCAAAAATACCTGCTTACTCGAGGACTTGAACCTCGGACCTTTTGCTTACCGGGCAAATGCTCTTGAGAGCATTTGCGCATTTGCCCTGTAAGCAAAAGGTCCGGAGTTCACGTCCTCGAGTAAGCAGGTATTTTTGAAGTGATTTTTATATACTTGACTTCACCTCTTCCTAAGTACGAAATGTGAATGTAAAACTATTTTACATACTTTCCAAACGATATTTTCTTCTAAACGAAACGTCAAAGTAACATGAAAGTAGTGAACTTAGGAGAATGTGAACTTTTTGTGGAAAAAAGTCAAGTAGTACAAAGAATTTTTCTAGTAACATAAGAAGTAGTGCCACTACAATTGTACCCAAGTAGTGAGTAAAGTAACACCACTTCTTATAAAAGGTAACTTACCCAAAAGTGTGCTGGTGCACCTGTGAGAAACGTTCCCAGTGCTGGGTTGGGAATGTTAAAATTGGGTTTGCTCTTCAGCTGTAGATTGTTGCTCCACTTTAGTTGTGCAATCTTCATTTCCGAGGTCCAATTAATGACCAAATACCGCAGTCTGCGGCCAAATACCTGAAACCCCACTGTTCTCCTTAGCTCCGTTTTGCCGAGCTTGAAATGATTTTGTACAGCACCAATTGCAGACATTTTACTCCAAGTTACCAACAACATTGCCTGATTAAGTGCTGAACTGTCTCTGTTGGAGGCTCTTCAAGCTCTGGCTATATCTTGGCAGGCCCATGATGAACTTATGCAAAGTGACCTGGCAATATTACAGTCTTCTGCAGAAGGGGTATACAAAAGATTTGAAAGTGTTATTTTCACTCATCAACTTCTTTTCTGGTATAAGTCAGTCTCACTCATCTTTCCTCTACTAATAATATCATGTTTCAGGATTTAGGAAACAAAATTAGCAGGAAATATTGTAGAATAATGATTTAATACATGTTTAGTTACTTAAGACTTGTACAGGATAGACCATACACCATCCACAATTCAATACCGGCAGTTTCGCACAGCAAAGAGCCCAGTAGAAGAAATACCCTCTGAAGTGCTAGTCTTCATATATTATGTTTTTGAATGCGAGTTGAGATGTTCATAGTTGTATCTACTAGTCGGGCTGGTATCGATCCATTGGTAGTATGTACTTGTAGTGAATGTAGCTATATGTTTTTACATCAGGCTGCCATATTTTAATAGAATGGTCAATTCCCACTTTTTCAGTAGATATTGTATGACAGTGTCCTATGAGAACTGGCATTTAAATCAATAGGGTAATATTTTCTACGTAAGAATGGCATGCTCATAGCAGCATTAGACATGGAAAACTGAATGGGACATAGGAGATTAAACTCCTGAGACGTACTACATGCAAGGTGGTGCCATGAAAGCAATGAATGGCAAAAAAGATAGCTTAATAAAAACATGGAGAATTCTCTTGGGATTTCCTTCGAATCGTTAGGTGCCATCTTCAGATGAGCTGCAATGAAAAGAAAAATCAATCAGTGATACAGTATTGATGCAGTAAGGACTAATTTGCTTAAGTCATTCCATCCAAAAAAAAATTGAAGGGTGGAAACTACGATTAGGACTCATACATGGACGTGCTTCATAAACTCTAATAATCATCTTCTTCTGTCCCTGCTGTCAATTGCAGAATCCACATAATTCCCTTGCTTCCCTCCCCCTTCCAAGCCATTCCACTGCTGATGGCAGCCCGTCGGCAACCAATCCCTATTATTGAAATTTACCATTGAAAACGTCAAAAAAAGATTACTTAAATCAGAGCAAAACCGTGGATATCCGTGTAAATTTCAATAAAATTGGCTCTGGAAACCTATGTTTAATAATCCCTATTATCTTTCTCTTCCCAGTTTGGCCCAAAATCTCTCGCCCCCTCGCTCCACGCTCCAAGTGACTGTGTGACTAGTGTTCGGTTGTGACAGGTTTACTTTTATTCCATGGATGCATTTTATTCACTTTCAACACCTCATTGTTTTTTGGCTTACATTCTAACTTGAAGAGATATGATGTCCTGGGTCCTCAGCAAGGCATGTGGGATCACACCAAGATTGGTGACCAAATCACGAACAGCAAAAGTATTTGAATTGGCATCGCTCGCAACAAAGACTGCTTGAACTTTCGTGTCACCAAACAGGTTGATGTCACACACTTTATCCACCAAAATTGGACTGTTCATAACTTTTAAGAATCTTTCCCTCATAAATGCTCTCGCTTCTTGGATCTCTAACTCCTCTAGAGGACCAGACGTAGAATAAACCATGTTCGTTTCAAATCCAACTTTTAACCTCTCTTTTTAGGACGTCTGCCCACTGCCGCCCAAAATAAATGCTACCAAGAATTTCTTGGTGCTCAGTCTTCCAGAACAAGGCAGCGAACTACTTCACTTTAAACATGGCCACCACGAGGGCTTTAACGTGCTTGTCAAATATAAGAAATTTTAATTTAATAGCATACAACTCGTTATTCAAATTTTCTAACCGGTCATTTCATAACTGTAATGTATGTGGAATAATATATGCGTCGTCTGGGCGTAGCGTGTGCCGTCTCCGTTTAGTATCAGCCAAAGAACAATACAGCATCGCTGGTTTAGTATCTTCACGTAACTTTCATTCCTCCAACATCAATCTTAAAAAACGTGACTATTATGATACACTCGGCGTACCAAAAAATTCTTCAGCTAAAGACATTAAGAAAGCGTATTACCAGTTAGCCAAAAAATACCACCCAGATACGAATAAGAGTGACAAAGATGCAGGACGCAAGTTCCAAGATGTGTCCGAAGCATATGAAGTTTTAAGTGACGACACAAAACGCAAGCAATACGATGCGTGGGGAACAACATCCGAGCAGATGGGAATGGGTGGCGGGGGAGGAAGAAGCAGCGGTCAATCATACAGCCAAGACTGGCAATTCAACTCTGCGATGGACCCAGAAGAACTTTTCCGCAAAATCTTTGGCGACGCTGGCTTCAAAACAAGCGGCTTTGGCAGCGAAAACTTCTCTGAGTCCAACTTCGGATTTGGCGCCACGCAAGAGATTGTAATGGAGCTGACGTTTTCCCAGGCGGCGCGCGGCGTGAACAAGGATGTAACGGTGAGCATCGTCGACACCTGCCCCCGGTGTTCGGGAGCTCGCGCAGAACCAGGCACAAAGACCGAGAAATGTCCACGCTGCAACGGCACAGGCGCCGAGACGATCGCCAACGGTCCGTTTGTAATGCGTTCAACGTGCCGGCAGTGCCAGGGCACCCGCGTCTTCGTCAAGACAGCTTGCACCGAGTGCCGTGGCGCCGGGAGCACTACCCAGCGCAAGAAGATCACTGTGCCGGTACCAGCCGGAGTGGAAAACGGGCAGACAGTCCGCATGGCCGTGGGCCGTAAGGAGGTATTCATCACATTCAAGGTGGCGCGCTCCGAGTACTTCCGCCGGGACGGCGCCGACGTCCACACGGACGCCAACGTCTCGATCGCACAGGCGCTACTAGGCGGTACGATCCGTATACAGGGCGTTTACGAAGACCAGACGATTCAGATCGCTCCGGGTACATCGTCCCACACGCGGATCCGGCTCAACGGCAAAGGACTCAAGAAGGTCGGCTCTTCTGGCCACGGTGACCACTACGTCAACGTCAAGCTAGTTGTTCCTGCAACACTGAATGCACGGCAGCGTGCCCTGGCGCAGGCGTATGCGGAGCTCGAGTGTGACACTCCGGGCGTTGTTCGCGGAGTTTCGTGCAAGACAGACGGCTCGAAGGAATGCACACTTGAGCCGCAGCCGATGCTCGCCGCCGTGCGGCAGGCAATTACTGTCGACGACGGCAAGAAGCCTGCACAAGAAGCGGAGGCCAATTCCTCGTCTCAGGGCAGCTAGTGTGCCCGCAGCAGAAGTCAGAAAGTTAGGTTATTGTATTGTAATCGAAAGATTCGCTCGCTAGAAATGCAACTACCAACAGCTGTTCTGGTAACTAGCTAGCCGTTAATAGTTGATTTTATGTTGAACTTAACATAATGATAATTAATCTGAGCTACCTATATGATGTTTTATTGTTTTTTAATGTAAATGTACCTTGGTGCTTAAAATATATTATGTGCCTCGACAGTTAACAGAGTCTAAGCTGGTTCTTTCGTAGCGGTTATCAATGGACTATTCATGCTACTCTATTTAGAATAGTAGTTACTTACCTCGCACGAAACAAACAACATAGTTATTCCTTCCATTCTGTCCATAATGCAATCCTCACACCAATTGGTAAACATTTTCCTTACTCATAATTTTCCTTTTTCACTGCGGCTTGAAGATCCAAGAGCTTTGTCAGCAAAAACATGTGCTGAACCAAATCGATTGTGAGAATTTCTCTAAACTTCTCTGTGAATTCTTCATTGCAGTTGAGTAAAACTCACGTTTGGGAGCGGTTCTGCAGAGGTTTCCGGACGCGAGGCTTTTTTTGCAACTAATGATTTCGAAAGCTTGCGTGCTAAACCGCCCGTGAAATAAATTCAGGGGTTTTCAAGCTACGCTTACATTTCAGACATTTTTTCGCATAAAAAGGGCCCGGAAAATCTCAGTGCATCAAAGCACGGCCGGATTCTTATTTTTTGCAAGGTTACCTGTATTGTACTTCATTTGCAGATCAGTTAATAAAAAAACAACGAGCCACTAGGAAAATAATATTACCTAGATAGTAGGTTGGTGTCCGGTGATGCTTTGGTTGAATTTATTTTTGGTCCTAGAAGGACCTGGATGTTTTACGCACGTTTCGCCCACGGTGGCGTGGGCATCATCAGGGATACTATCTTGCATCATGTATGTACATGCATCTACATCTACTATCTCGCATCATGTATGTACATGCATCTACATCTACTATCCCTGATGATGCCCACGCCACTGTGGGCGAAACGTCTGTAAAACATCCAGGTCTTTCTTAGGACCAAAAATAAATTCAACCAGAGCATCACCGGACACCAACCTACCATCAATTATGGGCTCTGAACCACTCCGCATTACCATTACCTAGATAGTTTGCTACATAAACGTCGACGCCACAAAGATGCTTTCGTATAAATGTCTGTGATTTATTAAGTTACAACAATATCATACACAAATGAGTAAGAAACAAGCGCACGCCGAAAGCTATCTACGACAGGCTAGAGACAAGACAAGAAGCGCTAAGATGCGTTTACGATGTCGGGACGACCTCGTGGAAACACTAGTCCGGAAGGGATTACACAACACGGCTTAAATGCATCCTCTGGTTCAGCGTGCGTCTTCCGGGCGGAAGACGGCACGAATGGAAATTATCTCCCAACATGTCCGACGTGACCGAAGGACCGAGTCTAGGACGACACACTATAATCGTCTAACGGTACGTACTATGCGGCAAGTACAGATGCCCTACGTAGGTACATACAATACCCGATGATGACAACATCTTATTTTAATATTACATTATTATACTATACATGAGTAATTACTAACGTTTATTGATAAGCATGGACGCTAAGTTTTAGAAAACGTTGCCCACTACTATGTGCCTGACAACGGAGACCGAGATATTGTTTTTCTTATAAAAATTACACAAAAATGTATAAAAATTCTCCGTCGGAAACTAGGAGCAGTCATGTAAACAAACGCTTGTGCGACGGACGGGCCAGAATCACGGCAATCGTCCGTCCAGCAATTAAGTACAAAATTTCCCGTGATTTCGTTGGCAGTTGAGTTTCGTGCCTCGAGATTCGCGTTTAGAAATGTGGTAGAAGTAACGTGGCTGAAAAATTCTTGCGTAAGAAGCGTCCGAATGCCGAGCGTAATTTGAGAGTGCGGCGCGATCCCACGAACGATAACCGCGTCGCCGAGTATATTCCAAGTAAGTAAAACTGACACCAATAAATAACGTGCTCCGAAAATAAATATTACACACTAATCGCAACCCCCCCCGCGCTGCCAATCCCAGCCGAAGCAAATGCCAATCGAATCTTCGATTCCAACGACTTTGGTTTCCTTCTCTCGCGCCTTGAAAAAAACATTTAAAAAAACGCAACCAATCACCCAAAATCCTCGCTCGCGAACCTAGAAGTCCGGCCGGTGAAGATTCTATTCACTCGATCGTTCGTAAACGGCCGATCCTCAGAGCCACCGGTGTTCGAAAAGACGGCGACAAATGGAATAGGCGGCCACGTTTTCCCGCCACCGCCGTCGGCCACCGAGCACGAGCGAGACGTGAGATGGAGAAGCGCCGTCGAGACGGAGCTCCCTAGTACTCCCACTTGGTGGCGAAGGTGAAGTCGGTGCTGCCGAGGCTGAATGAGCCGTTCTTGCTCGAGACGAGGTATTCGCCTGAGACGCTCTTGATGCAGATGCGGGTCGGCTCTCGCAGCTCGAGGAAGAAACCCTCCGGAGTGTCCGAATCGGCCGTCACGCTCTCGCCGTCCACGTGCCAGTACTTGTTGTTCTGGCCTGCACACATAACCGCAAATTAGCTTACCGTAATCTACACAATAGCCTGCAAAAGATAAGACTAGAGATCCAGCGGTATCGATTAAGCAGTTGCCAGGCCCATAAGAATAGTCCAGGAACTGCTTACTGGAGTTCTCGTCTCGTCTCATCTCGCAGCGAGAAATGTTTTAGAATAGGGCCTCATTGCAGCTAGCTGAATTAGTTAATAGTAGCTCACAAACCTCACAATAGTAAACAATGACCTCACATTAGTACCCAGTGACCTTATATTAGCTCAAATAACTCCACGCTAAGGTGGAATGAGGGGCAGGTAAAGAAACACCTCAGATTTGCAGTTTCTTTTAATTACTGCAGCTAAGCTATAAGTGGCAGAGTCACCAAACTTGGTCACCTCCAATAGAATTCAACTGGCTTTCTGAAAAGATGTATGGAAAATGTTTTTCATTTAACTTTTTCAAAATACCTGATTTTAAGTGGGATATTATCATTTTTTCCACTTCAACAAGGTTTTTTAAAACCTGATCAATATAAAAATTTGAAGCACAATTTTTTAGAAAGCCAGTTATATTCTCTTGGAGGTATCCAAGTTTGGTGTCTCTGCTACTTATAGTTTAGCTGCAGTAATTCAAATAAACTTCAAATCGGGTGGATTTTCCCAGTTGCCCCTCACTAAGCTAACCCAGCTAAGAACCCCCTAGGATGCGGTAACGTCGACTGACCCTTGAAGAAGACCACGCCCTTCTCGCTGCGTTCGACGAGGATTGTCTCGTAGGTGGCCTTGTTGCACTCGAGTTTCATGGAGGCCGTGCTCTTGTAGCCCACGAAGCCTTGCTCGCATTTGAGAACGAGGATGGGCCTGCGGAATAAACATCCAAGAGGCTTAGCATTACGCGTCGCTTCGTAAAAGCTTTCCACCCTGGTCTAGGGTTTCTTGGCTTTCTTTTGCAAGCCTTGAAGAGCTTTCCCACCCAAGCTTAGATTTCCTAGGCTATCTTGTATGAACTTTAACGACTACCGATAATCTAAACCTATTTATGATGGCTAGGTTTTGTAAAATTCTTAGAATAAAGTAATAGACCATTTTCGTTATTGCTATTCCAGAGGCAATGGGGACGGTTGAAATTTGTATGGGAATGCATTTCTAATCTTGATAAGTTTATAAATACGTGATAATTGTCAAGAGTTTTAAGGCGATTTTTATTGGCCCTTTATCATGGCAACACGTTTAAAAACTACGTGAAAATTGTCTACTACGCCAGTGAAAATACACCCAGGGACACAAAATTGAATGAAAACCATACCCAAATGTACCAAATTGAGTGAAACAAACACACAAACCGACAAACTTGATCGCAAACATAACAGAGGAACAAAATTGACCCGATCTGGCGGTGGTAGGTTGAACTCACCGGTTGATGAGATAGAAGAAGTACTTGGCGGTGTCCTCGACAGTGTCGCAGTTGGCGTACAAGTGTCCCGACCGTTTGGTGGCCACGAACTTGCCGTTGTTTGCGCGGAACGCCACGGAGCCGTCGCCCTGCCAGGCGAGGTCGAACAGCGCGTTGGACGAGCGCTTATCTCCCGACGCCTGCGGCACAAACAGCCGATTACAACGCGGAAGGAATACGAGTAGGGAATCCAAGTTTTAAGAATATTAAGATCACTTCAGAAATACCGGCATACTCGAGGAGAGCATTTGCCCGGTAAGCAAAAGGTCCGGGGTTCATTTCCTCGAGTAAGCAGGTATTTTTGAAATGATTTTAATATTCTTAAAATTATAAATAGCCGTGTATCTGGCTTTGAAAGTTTATTCCTTGATATCTAAGTTTATCAAATTACTGGTGTACAAACGGGGCTTTGATGCTCAGAAATCTACTGAGCATTTCCCCACGTTTTGTTAACTTTACTGTTTTTAAAAACAAGGGGTTCGATTCCTTAACTAGACAGACATTTTGAAATGATATTAATATTGGCAAGGATAACAAATCTGAAGCCAAATACACCGCTAGTATTAATTTTAAGAATATTCAAATTACTTCGAATATACCTGCTTACTTGAGGACTTGAACCCCGGACCTTTTGCTAAGATGGCAACTGCTCTGCCACTGAGCTAAGCAAGGTACGGCATTCGGAAGTGATTTTAATCTATATGAGTGATATGATATGGTATTAATATGATAATGATTAATAAATATAATAATACACTCATGTGATATTAATATTCCTCACAGCTAAAACTAACTTGCTAACTAAAACATTTGCGAAGTTTTAGTGC
>QKMV01004243.1:0-10408 GCA_003287335.1 Lednia tumana
TTGGTGCTTTTTGACAGGAGTAGGCTACGTGCCGGCACCGGGTTTCCCCTCTTCCCTATTAGGTTCATCATCACCCTTATTATCATCCTATCATTCACTGACGCCAATAGACCAGTGCCACAGGGCCAGTTGTCAATACAGTGTGTCGTTAAACACCACTATAAAAATAAAGAAAAGAAACCAGGGTTGTTCTGGTTACAAACTTTTATCTGTCGAATGATTTGACACGTCGAAAAAGCCGCTGCAAGCTCATTCCACACCCCACAAAGTCCACGACGTTTTCCTAGTAAATAAGAAATCTGAAATAGCTGACTCTAGTCCAAATGGCTCTTTTAGGTTGTTTGTATTCCCGAAAATGCTGACATTCAAAGTATTAGATGAACGTGCCAATATGTCTACACCGCCAAAGATTTTTTACAATGTCCTATTTACGGCCAAAATATCCCCAAATCCACAAGCTGCGTCGGAGGCACTCACATGGTGACGGTGACGATACTGTCAAAGGCGTCAGAGCGGCGACTGATCGTGTCACGCGTGCAGTACGTCTTGATAGCTGGATTGCCGAGGTTTAGCATACGAGTCCGCAACGACTGCCAATCTCCGCTACAAGCAGTCACCATCAGTTAGGCGTATGGCAGAGTTAGAAACATGATCTAACTCCCGCCCCATAAAAAATACGAAAGTTTCCGGCCACAATTAAGGAATTTTCACTGTGCGTATTTACTGGGCAAGCATACTTTTCTGCCAGGGGTGATGGTGGCAGTTGTCACAGGGCGGTATGGCTAGAGAGCCTATTTTGTGGATGTAATGCAGTATGCTCTCTTGCAGGATAGACTGTAGGTGGGAATTTCTTATACAGCAACAAAAGATACATCAAAGTTACAAGAGTAAGAAAAGGAAAAAAACTTATTCCTTTTCGTTCTTTTGTTCTCCAATCTAAAACAAATAAATTGTAAGTTTTTGATGAGACTGTTTTGAGTGTTATCAATCTAAAAACCAAATGCAGTTGAAATTTGTCATGGAAAATTTTGTTGGCCTTCACAACAACAAATGACCAACTACATAATAGGAAAAGCAGAAAGACCGGTCATGAACATTCCCATACTGGTAAACAGACCAATTAACTAGTTCATGGTTAATAGGTGTTATCCCTAGTATTTAGCTTTGATGACCCATAAAAGCTGGATCAATGATCAGTTTCAGGCTACTTCCCACAACACATAATCCCAACTATCCCCATTGAATTCTTAGTTCAGACAAAGACATTGCTCGAATGAATGTAGACATATGTGTTTGTGTACAGTTGCTAAACTTAACAAAAGTACAGAAGTTAGAGACACAGTTGGAAAGAAAAGTCAATGTCCAGGATGGTCAAGTACCAGGATGGTTAAAACTTAAAAGTGCTCGAGTTTTTGCCAATAGGGTCTTGCCTACAGTCTATACAGTGAGCGAGCATACTGCATCACACCCACAAAATAGGCTCTCTAGCGATAACTTCCTGCGCTCATTGTCGCTAGTGGGCTGTGCCCCAAGCAAAAAAGTATTGTTCTCCCTGTAAATTGAGTGTACGCACACTTGAACTCATCGAATTGTCATTTGGACAGTGCTTATGATGTCAATGTCCTATCCGTATGTTGTTATGGTGATGTTCAAACGCGTATCAATTAATTTCAAACAGCTAAATAGCTGAATATATTTTAACCCCTATGGGAGAATACATGTTGACAGCTAACCAATAAGATATGACGATAGAACAGATTGATAGCGATTCTTACAACAACGTTTCTTAAAAATTTGTTTCTTGCACGTTGCCCAAAATTGTAATGAATGTTCCTGTTTGGTGTTGTGCTTACCCAGATGTAATACGTAGACAGCGCAGCCGCGAGGAGTGCGTAGCGCCCGATGCCGTACCTAAAGAGCTGAGCACGGCCATTACAAGCCCCTCATTGTTCATGTGTGGCACAGCCTTGCTTAGTAGTGACAACAACTGCACGTGCACGATTCGGTCTTGCAGCGCAGACCTGCTAACGCTGCCGTAGCGGTACGTCCACCAGCCTACCACTGACTGCAGAGAGACAGGTTAGGAGTATGTTGAACGAGCGACTCTACCTGTCTTATATCCACAGCACATGCCTCAGTTCGACTGCGGAGAGTCCAGCCTAGTTTGAGTCCATCAATTTTGCCAGAGGTGAAGATGTCTGTGTAATTGGCTACTGGCACAATCGCATCCACATCTAGAAATGAATCGGACCACGATCAGGAAAGTTGTGGAAGATCGAAGACAGTTGACAACGAAGGAATGGGACTCACGTATTATTTCCTCAATTTTTTCGTCGTGATATTCCCCATCGCTGAGAGTTCGTGTGACGTGATTCTTCACGCTGCCCAGCATGAAGCCGATCTACAAGAAAGAGAGCCGGAACCTTAAGATATGAGCAAAGTTTACCTTGTGAAGACAGGACAGAAGAACGTTTATTTACCTGGTGGCCATCGGATTTTACATTCTCAAAGAGAAGGAGTGACAAGGCCGGGCCTGAAATTGTCACATAGGTTTCGATAGCCATCCTCAGACGATAAGATCAACAGTTACCGCGACAACGAAAATATTAACCTCAATCTATCTTTTGTCACTGAAGTCTATCAAATATGCAGTCTTAACGAGATAATTGACCAGTTAATTAATACTGCAAAATATTCAAACTGGCAACATTTTTTTATTAATACGTCAATCTTTATTAGCGCTGAAGCCAGAAAATTAAAACCTTAAATGGAAACCCAAATTCACGCTCGTCATTGCATACTCATGAAGCCCTGTATCGAAAGATTGATTGACGGCCCTAGTTATCCGATATGATTAGACTTGATACCAACAAAGTTTGCTGGTTTAGAGAGGCAGTATGAAATTAATTACTAAAACACCTTAATTACGATAGTAAGTAACAACAATGAGCCTCGCCATTCCTGTGTTGTATCAAATTTTAAGTTTCCAGAGGAGGTATACGACATGTGCCGTATAAACATTTCTCAAGTATCCAAAGGTTGTAGCTTCAGATACCTTTACTTCCAAAAGTGGCCTCAAATTTGATCAGAAGTGGAAACAAAGGAACCCATGGCATTTGAGGGCAATTTTACCTCTAGGAACATACGCAGATAGTTTGGACCAAAACCTCCAAAAACCTTGGCCCTTGGCGTATCGTTTTTTTCAAATTCATGTTCATCGATTTATTTTTTTTGCAATGCATTTGACCCAAAGTATGTTTAGTAACCTTCATGTAGTAGTACTGACTACTGTAGTCTGTAGTAGTAAGCATCGGGCTGCATCCAAGGGACCAATCTGTTTCCGTAGTGGACCAAATTTGAAGCTTCTTCGGGAACTGGAAAATCTCAAAGAGTCAAAGAGACAAAGAGTCTCCAGAAAGGAAAATAAACTCAGTTTTTTTGGAACGTTAACCGGAAATGTCCGACAGCAATTAGTGTATTGAAGCATCAAGAGCAAAGATACTAGTATATATAGGCTGATCAAGAGTATCATTATGCAATGGAAAAATATTTCTTAGTTTGTAACTCCTCCCGATCCAAAATTTGAAGTTCCCGATACCTATTTCTCCGCCAGAAACCTTTTCAATGTAATATTTTGACTATGTGTTTTGAGCTGAAATGATTGAATTGCGAAAGTTCGAATAATTTGAATAATACAAATGAGAACGACAATTTTTTATAACGCATGACATTCGGCACAATCAAACTAAAAAAGTTAATCGAGTACTTTTTACGGGTCAAGTATGGCGTTTATACTACTCTCCCTTTCACTGAAAACAGCGGCGCTAGGTTCATTAGAGTCGTGTATTCAGCTGTCAAAATGAAGGATTGTGGTTAAAGGGTGAATTATTTTCTCGTTATCTATTTTGCGATGCCCAGCAGACGTTGTGCTGCCAAAACGTGCTTTAACATACAAAATTGTCGCCCCAACCTCAAGTTCTTCGAGAGTCCAAAAGATGAAGACAGGTAAAGGCAATTTTTTATATTACCACAATTCATGCATTCCTAAGTTAGAGCCAAGGCAAGAGCAAGATAGCAAGATAGCAGAACCAGATATAGCCTTTACAATTTATAAATTCAATGCGAGGGGGTCGATTCTAAGATTTATTTATCATTATCGTGTCACGCCTGTAATTAGGACGGTCCGTACCCTACGGATCTAATAGGGATACGGGACTCGCCCTGGCTCGCTTGGCTTGTGAGAAGTACGGCGTGACGTAGGGATCGTTGGCTTGAGCTTTACCGAAGTAATACGTTTGACAACATGACAATCACACGGACAGCACTTTTATTAGAAGTTGGTCAGACAATTAAAACAGATACAATTGCAGCTGGTATGCAGCTTTAAGCATGTAACTCTATATCGATGACACGACACGGTGACGGATTAGCAACAATCATGTGCTCTCGAGATAGGGCAATCGGTCCTTTAACGCGACACTATGTTTGCTCGGTCAGGGGACGACACGTCGACCTACGTACTCCCAAGCAAAGACCGAACAAAAATACGCACACGTGCTTAGGTCCAGCCCTCACTCGCCTCGACTCAGGCAAAAAGACCCCGACTAAAGGCAAGACTTCACCTATATACACTTGTACACGTGATCACGATTGATGCCACACCCTGGATCATCCCTGGTCATATCTGTCACGTAGACCACATGTACAAGTGCTGACGTCTGCCAAAAGCCTGTCTCGATCGCCATTCGATGAGTAACTCTTGCGCATCGTTAGTGTTGGAATGTGCTGGTCAGCCATTCCACACCGACAATTGGCAAAACCCGGAAACGCTAACTTGCTAAACTAACACTTGTGACATATGAATTCCATGTGTTCCCGAATCTGTGATCAGGCGATCTACGCAAACCTAAGCGATGCGTGACAATCGATAAACATTTGTCGACCAAAATCCCTTAATTGTTCCTTTTGGTGGTCCTCGAGCAGGCAGGCATATTTGAAGTGATATTAATAATCTTCCCGTTAAAACTAGTTTTTTAAATGGCTTTAAAAAAAATTGTAATACTTGAATGCTTTATTCTCCAGATAATACAATATACAGTGCAGTTGATAATGTATTGTAATTCTTTACCTTTGCTACCAATTCAAATTGGTTTTTTGTTGATTGTGTCCAATTTCTTGCAGCTACCGCCAATGGGCCATCAATAGTGGCAGACTTGACCTGCTCGAGCAAAGCATCAAGTTTGTGCTATGTGCTGACCACTTTGAGGATTCTTGCTTCCTCAATCCCAAGTACAGGACCACGTTCATCAGGGGCGGTCCCGCGCCTGTTCCCAGCATTTTCCGCAACAACCTATCTGACTTTGTGCCCAGTGGCCTTCAAAAGAGCTTCAATGAGCTGCAAATACCTACCAACCCCAACGTCTTGTGCCTCGGCGACAGAGAAATCGGTGATTCGAAGACCTTGCTGGTTACGGTCCATGCCGAGAGAGGTTCGTGTTTCTTCGAAAATGACTGGAGATCAACACATCTCTATATCACAAGCCACATGGTTGCAGAACGCTTCCTTTGTTCTAGACAACTTGGAGCAGGAAAGTCAGAAGCTTTGTCGTCTGTGTGCAACTCCAGTCAGAGAAACAGAGCTCATATCGATCTCCCACGTTACGCAGGACAGCGAATCTGCGCTGGACCGACTAGCCCGGGTGATGCCAGACACAGTTAGTTAAAATTACAAAACTTTCATTTTCTCCGCATAAGGTGCGGTGGCCTCCTGCCAACTTCACAAGTCACGATGTAGCTAGACTGTGCGATCGTACCGTGTTTACCACAGCTTCCTGCCAATTCCCCCAGGTGAGCGCTGATGATGGACTTCCGCAGTTTGCCTGTCCGACCTGCCTGGCCAAGCTCGAGCTCTGCAACAAAACAATTGCCGACTTTGCGACGGCTGACACCAAGCTTCGTTCACTGTTTCTCTATGACATCCAGATGGCTGGGGTGAGATTTCTTTCACATGTATAAATCTTTTATAGAAGACTCTCTTCGGCATGTTGGATATACCGGTTCCCGTGATCACCAAAATTAAGCAGCATTGCCCTGGGTCAGTGGTTGGATGAGGGACCATTCATCCCAAAACCTAGTTTTGTTTGGGAGAGACGTTGGAGGGTATAGAACTAGTACAGCAGTTTCACTCCCCGTGTCGTCAACCTCTCGACAGCACGTTCAAGCTGTACTTTCCTTCAGAAGAGATGCTAAGCGGTAGTCCCCATGATGCATTTTGTCAGGAGTAGGCTGCTTGCCGGTACCAGGTTTCCCCTCTTCTTGTAACGCTCATCATCACCCTGGTAACGGGAACCAACACGTTGTGTTTACTTCCCAGTTCCTTTTGTGGCAGACTATGTTTTATGCTTGACATTTGTCATAATATTTCTATGGGCACTTTTGGAATTTTCCCCTGTAAATACCTAATTGTTTATTTTCATTTTGTGTTTGGTTTTTCTCGCGGCAAAAATTCCGGGTATTCCCATGATCCGTAAGTAACCATCTTGTGTAAGTACCTTCTTGATCACTTGCTGCGACCAAGGTTTTGCATATTTCTCTGAGTCAGTCAGTGCTTCTTTCATTAACGAATAATACTTAGGTGTATAAATAGTATTTGCTGCAGCATAGAGTCCTTTTTTTCGCAATACAGCGCCGTCAGTTCACTTGCCTTGAGCTATTACGTTCCAGGCCGCACTGCTGTTTAACAACGTTTTTTTTAATTTTTACAATCTTCTTAACTTTAATCACAGAGTATGAAGCCTAATACTTACTGTGTGCTATAAATTATATATAAACCTGTACATAACTTGGCTCTGAGCTCCCTGTACATATAGTAAAAGTAACTTAAATTAACTCTAGTAACTTGTTGGTAACTTGTAAGTTCATTTTGTTGCCTGCTAACTTTACTATTAGCTAGAAGTTTCTTTTTTTGGTAAGCCCAACACTGCTAACTACCTACCTACTTCATCTACAGAAAATTGGTTTTTGACTAAAAATTTGATACCCATTCACGGCTCAAGTAAATTGAATTTGCATCACATCTTTTTTTAGCCTCACTGGTCCAACAGTGCCAATTCAGACTTTGGTAATCTATTTTCGACCGCTTTCAATATGTAAGTGAGCTTGTTTGGCGTCGGCCGGCTAACCCTCTTCACACCTGCAGACAGATGCTTGGGATGCATTCCCTGACAGCCCAGGTGATGATGACCTGGACGCCGTCGACGCCTCCAGCCTGGCGGTTGCTCTCCACGACTCCTGCTCTACGGAAGACAACCACATCCACGGAGCATGCCTGGAAGATCACTGCGTCCACGATTCTTGCCCATCGAAAGACAACCACATCGACGGTGCGTGCCTGGAAGACCACTGCGTCCACGATTCCTGCCCGTCGAAAGATCGCGACCTTTCCGGTGCGTGCACTCTAGAAGTTCACCCACTACACCGCGGGTGCTCCCCTTCCATAACGAGCCCAAGCCTGGCGATCCCTGCCGACTTCTCGTTGTCGCCGCCCTACGCCGAAGCCAAGGCTGCGCTGAAGTGCCCGTCGTGCCACGCGGGCTTCCCGACTGAGACGCAGCTGGCCAGCCATCAGCGGCTCCATGACGGAGAAATGCCGCATGCGTGTGTAGCGTGCGATGCGCGGTTCGCGTTCCGTACCCAGTTGCGACGGCACGAGGCAACTCACGAAGTCGACCTGGCGGTAGCAGTGCCAGGTATGAGATAACTGTCACTTTGCATCCTTTTGGGTAGGTTTGACATCCTTTTTGGGCCTATTATGCAATTTTTTGTATAGTTTGCACAGTATATACGCCTTGCTACTTGAAGTATCTACTACCTATACAACATCGAGAACATTATAAATAAAAAAGTGCCAATTTCGAACTTGATGTAACCAAATTATAGTTTAACTTGTTACGTAATTTGATAAAGTGTCTTACTTGATCGGTAGACATTCTATTTGGGGAAAAAGAGATCATCACAATCGCCTTTCTAGGGGTCTATAATAACAAAAATTCCTTCACAATTTAGGTACGTCTATCTTAGGCTTAGGGTCACTAGGGCTATCATTGGCTAGAATAAGGTTTGAAATCAAACCATCTAGTTAAATGTTTAAAGCATATAATACACTATCTTTATGGGGGACACAGGATCATTATTGACCAACATGCAATGCAGCAGTTTGCTTGGTTGGTTGACTTGGTTGATTTCTGCAGGACTTTCAGCAAATACATTAATGGAGGAGGCATCGACAGACATCTTAGTGGATGACTCAACATCAATTCCAGAGATTGCTTCCTTGAGCATTTTGACAAGTCACGAGAACGAATCTAATGGTAATGATGTCATGAAACCAGAATTTACTACTTTGTGTTCCCTCTCTTATCTTTCTCAATAAATGGTATTTCTTACAAAAAACTTGAAGGGTAACAAAGAGCTTTTGCTGTGAAGTTTAACCATGGTTGACATTGCAGATGGAGAGCTCTAATGCTCCGTATGTCACCAATACTTAAAAAGTCCATCTTCGAATGAGAAACTCACAGGAGTTAGGTGAATGATTCAGTGCATTCAAATTCAAAGTTGAATGCTTCTAGATTGCTGTAAGTTTTCAGAGCTGCTAAAGTTGATACGGTTTATTGCCTGTTTTAAAACATTATTTTATTTGATACAAAAAATAAAACAATAACTTCCAAACAAATTTTTTCAAACACGAAATGCTTCTAGCCAATCGGTAAAAAACAAACGTGATTTTCTTATTTGCAAAATTACATTTTCCCAGGTCAACATTATTAAAGTTAACTTTGCTCTGTGTAGCCTGCAAGCCGGTACTAAGGCAGTTTGTCCCCTAGCATCGAGCGGTCTTCCTTGCGGCGAATGCGGCGTCGTGTTCGCTAGCCGCACGGTCCTGCGCCGTCATGAGCGGACGCACCGCGGACACGCCTGCCTCTGCTGCCGCTGCGGAAAAGTTCTGGCCAATGCCGCCAGTCTCAAGGTGGGTTCACCGTGACAAGAGCCATGGCACAAAGTTCTGAAGATTATTATTGTTTGCTAATTGAGAGGCGTTCACTGGGACCAGACGAGTAAGATTAAGATTTAAGAGGGAGGTGGACAGTGCTCGAATTGGGACGGTATGAGACGGTATGGCATACCGGCACTTCTCGAGATTTTTAAAACCATACCGTCACCTCTAAGAATTTAAAACCCCATACCGCCACCTCTCCAAAATCTAGAGTCACATTGTGGAAAATTGGAAAAAATTATATTAGGCATCTGAAACGAATCAGACGAAGCCTGAGAAAGAGAAACTACTAGGAGCGAGGTGTACCTGTGAGGCATAGATGCGAGGCAGGAAATGCATTCAAAGACAAAACAATAGCAAGCAACTCTGATGAAATCTTTGAAATATTTTCAAGATTTGCAGTGTTATTTTATTGACAAGAAGCAAGTAGTTTTGTGTTTCAGCCAAGAGTTTTTCCACTGTGATGAGATGACAAGGAATAAACTTTTAAAGCCAAATACACGGCCAGTTATAATTTTAAGAATATTAAAATCACTTCAAAAATACCTGCTTACTCGAGGACTTATGAGATATTGAGATGATGATGAGATATTCTTATTGCAACTCTTCCTTCACATGCTCATGGCTGCATTTTAGTCAGTTGGTGCTCAAAGTTGTGGGCAGTAAGCCGTGCATCTTTGCGCTTGCAAAGTAGTGTTGTGTTGTGTCGAAATAAATATTTCCTATTTGCAAATAATATTTCGTACTTTGTTTTCCATTTGCGGCGTAGGATACATCTCAAAAATAGTCTAATAGATTTGATGCGAAAATGGTTATCGGGGTGGAGGGTCTCGTCAAGTGAAACCGCCAAGAGAGAAACCGAAGCCCAGCGACTAGCGAGGGAGAAATGCGAAACATGTGATTTTGCGTGTAAAAATCCTGGTACTTAGATAGGTACTTATAGCCATGCGATGAACACATACCGTAGAGCCACCTCTTATTTTCCAATTCGAGCACTGGAGGTGGATAAGTGTCAAGGAAGATTTGAAGGCAAGACAGATAACTTGGGAGAAGGGTAGGAAGACAAGAAAAGGTGGAGGAAGTTGGTAGTGAAACTATAAGAAGAGGAAAGTGAAGTCGGAGAAGATGAGGAAGCAAGCCGACTACGTGAATTTCTCTATAGGCCCTAGAATATTAACCTATGAAACCATGTAAACAAAAATAAGAGAAAATATTTTTTTCACATATCCATAATCAATAGCTCTTGTTAGTTTTTAAAAACATAATACACAACAATAAGAGCAAAGAGAACCAGTACCATTCAGAGGGCTCTGATTTTAGGTAATCAACAAATAATAAAATAAATATCATCAAATA
>QKMV01004244.1:0-10408 GCA_003287335.1 Lednia tumana
TTTTTTTTTTTTTTTTTTTTTTTTTTTTTTTAAGATTTATTTTCTTGCAGTTGCTAGGATTGTGTTGTGTTTGTCAGCTGTTGAAATTAAGACAAGGTTAGGACTTTGGTTAGGTTCACAAATTCGAAGTTGGTGGCTAGGTTAGAATCAAAGTTAATACAGAGGCAGAGCTAGCTTGATACTAAACTTTGCTCCATGAATTGACACCAGCTTTTGTTGCTAGCTCTGTCATGTTAAGAGCGATGCTAAGGTAACATCCTGTTCGCAAAGGTATGTGAATTGCCCCCAAGGATTTATAATATGCTGGAAAAAGACCTGAATGGCAAAATTCCCAGATTGATTGAGGCTCAAACTATTCGAATTGGTATTCGATATTCAAAAGTTTGGAGAAATGTGAAATGTCACTATTTGTATTCCTATTCGAAATGAAAGAACACTACCTGCACACCTCTAGCTTGTACGAGGATCACTGGCATCTGAATAAATGCAGAATCCGGCCATCTTTGGGGTCAAGTTTACGAATTATAAAGCAAAATGTTAATCAAAATGTCAAATTATATGAGACTTCATAAGTAAAACGAAATATTACTTAGAATTGAACAAGAACTTTACAAAATGTATTTTAAGAACTTTGTTTGTCCCCTTGATCCCAAAGATGGTGGCATATTATGCAGTTAAATAGGCGACAGTGCTCCTCGTGAAATGCCCAATACATACTGTAATAAAATGACAAGGCATCTCGTAAAACAACCTCCGGAATCCAGTTCACCAACGAGTAGTACTTTGTTAACTTGCAGACGGGAACGTTGACTGAAGATGGCCTGGATATGTGGGGAGTGGTGCCCGTACAGGAGCAAAGGTTCCTGCTCCCTGTAAAGGCAGTCGACACTTTGGAGACTGACGAACTCGTCATCAGTCTGGCCACATGCCATTCCTTGACAATGATCGACAATAAGCTTACAGGAGACCCTCTAGATCTTAAGGTTGGTGATCAGTTGCTATTTTATTTATAGCTATCTACCTACCTACACTCCATTTACCGGGAGAGCATACTTTTCCGCCAGGGGCGCTATTGCAGTTAACCCAGGGAGGTTCACATAATAGGCTCGAGAGTCTATTGTGTGTAACTCGGTATGATCTCTCACAGTATGGACTGTACGTACCTTGTTTTGTAAATATAAAAGAAAACGAGTGCGTGTGCAGAGCACTTGCGATGGATTGTTATGTAAAGCATCTTGCGGATCTCTGTCTGACGTATTGAGTATGAGTGGAATTCTACAAACTTTCAACTTTTTGTCACCACTTCCCTTACAACTTTTGGTCACTTCTGCCTTTCCAAAGGTGTTTCACATCAGAGACTTGTATGTCTCGTCAATCTTGCAGCAATTACATAACAACCGCAATGTTTTTGCCCACTGCCAATGTGCTGGAGAAGCAAACTGGCAGCTGATTGATTCTAATATAGAGTTCTGTTTTCTCATTCTAGATGTTTGACTGCACATCCTGGACATTGGAAGAACCAGAAGTCAATGACAATTCTAAATTTGATATCATATTTCCATCGGTAGTAAAACCTCCAAAGAAAGCCTTGCCTGATGACCCTGAAGAGGTAAGTTTGTATTTCGACTCACGGGACGTTTCGTACCACAAAATCGGCTCTAAAACCAATGCATTGCTTGTCGAAAAATAAACTGTTACTATCCGCATTGCAGTTAATGTTCAAATTTGTTTCAGATTGGTGTGGAGGTTGGCATTGTCAAGCAGTTTCCGTTTTCATCTAGTCTCCAACGCATGAGTGTCATCACAAGGAAACTTGGTGCCAACCATTTCCAAGTGTTCTGCAAAGGAGCCCCTGAGGTCATTCTTTCTCTGTCGGCAGAACAATCGAGTGAGCATTTCCCTTTTGAAACATTCGGAACTTTCACCCTTCATCAGCCTAGCCGAGCATGTTTTGATCCTAGTGAACAGCTGGCTGTACTTTGCGATTTCCCGCTACCAATCCAGGCTAAGGAACGGACGGTTACCAGTTCCCTATTCCATTCCCGACCCCCCAGTCAAGCTGAAACTTGGCTTAAGAGCTTGAGGTCTTCTGGGAAAGAGATGAACCTAAATAGGCCACCTAATTGTTCAATTTTTGAGTCTCTCTTTGTCTTCTACCATGAAAAAAGGCTGTAGCTGAAACATTGGGCCGATTCGACTCTTAGTTTGTCACCTCGATTGTTCCGGGCATCACGTGACCATCTAAAACATTGGTGTGGTCTCTTTCAGTTCCAGCTGATTTCAGCACCGTCCTTGAAGAATATACCCAGGAGGGTTACCGAGTAATTGCCTTAGCGTACAAAAACCTGCGCAAAATTAGCTACGCCAAGCTGGACCGACTTACTCGGGAAGAGGTTGAATCTCAGCTCATCTTTCTCGGACTTATCGTGATGGAAAATAGACTGAAACCGGAGACTTCGCCAGTCCTCAATATGCTGAACAAAGCCAACATTCGAACTATCATGGTCACAGGTTGGTCCTCTAAATAACACAAACATATAATAGAACTAACTTTACTGCGGTAAAAAGTGCGCTTGTCTTTTTATACAAATATCTCGTACTGAAATCACCAGCCCTCGTCAATAGATAAATTACTTAATTCACTACCTATATTTTCGTAGTCATGAAAAACATGACTTAAGCTGCGAAAGAGAGTTTGTTAAGTTGGAGCGAATAAGATCAACAATGAAGCTTAAGAAGCCCTTGAGAAAGTGGACAGAACAGTTTGCATAACTTTGAGTATATTTTCCCATAACCCAGTTAGTAAAACAATTTTTCTGAAAACTAGTGCAGAGATTAGGAGCTAGATATAAGTCAAAAGAACTTAATAAGATTAAAGATCAAATATTTTCGGCCACAAAATGAATGCAACCCTTTTGCAATGTTTTGAAGATACCAGATAAAACCTGGGCAGAACGTAGCTAAAGCTATATCTACACTAAGCTAATAATAAACTTTTTTGTATTTTTTATGTGTAAATGCTTGCTTTTTTGTCTTCTGCTGGTTGTTTCTTACCTGTGTATTGGCTGGTGATCGCAGGAGACAACATTCTGACGGCGCTGAGTGTGGCCAGGGATTGCGGAATTGTGCCGCTGCGGGAGAAGGTGATCATCACCCAAGGACATCCCCCACTCGGAGGGCGGCCCGCTCAGCTCTGCTTCACACATTCCAACGAAAGCGCTTCCACTCCACAGCCAGACAGGGTATGTCACAATCACAACCACAACCTTTCTTCTTACTGGCCTACTTACCTTCCTATACCTTGCCAATTTATTGAACAAGATTATACTGGGATAGAGGCAGGCTTGACTCTAGAGTTTGAATTTTTGCATTGCCTTGGAGGAAATTATTGAACCTTCCATTTCAGATTGCGCTGTTCACCAGATTAGCCAGTTTTCTTTTCTTTTTTGAGAAACGTTGTGATGAAACTGAAAATATGCAGCCCAGCATGCTAATTGAGGAGGAAGAAACTCAACCATTAAAGATTTTTTTAACAAATCATTCTCAAAATAAAAACATACTTTGTTCAGCTCAAAATTTATTAAAACACGAAAGCGTCAGCGACGTTCAAATGTGAAAAGTTCATTTCCCACTGTAGTCAAGTTCTTCCTCCTGAAGGACGCTCAATTTATGCATCACGTTTTCAATTGCACAAATTAATTTCCAACTGTTATTCTTGTATTGCCAGATGGCTGGCGACAGTGAAGACATGAACAATTCGTCCAGCGTGACCAGCTTTGCTCCGCTGGCGCTGTCGGTCCCGGAAAGCCCGCTGGATGCGGAGGCGGGTGGGTCAAGCGAGACGTACTCGTTTGCGCTGACGGGACAGACATGGGCGGTGGTCTGCTCACACTTCCCCCAAGTACTTCCGCGGCTGCTTGCGCGCGGGGCCGTCTTTGCTCGGATGAGTCCCGATCAGAAGCAGCAGCTCGTCCAGGAACTACAGGGTCTCGGCTACTACGTGGGTGAGTGGACTCTCGACCGTTACATTTCTTGCACCAGAGAACACATAGCCAATCGTAACGGTCGGCTATGTGTTCCCTTCCAAATTGAACCGAAGAAAGGAATCCTACCGAGAGATGTATTTGTATGCCAGACTGGCGACCTATGCTCGTACCCCAAGTGGGCCTTGTTGCGGATTCCGTTGGTTATTTTTGACCAGAGACTGTCAAAGACTGGCATACGTGTACTATAAAGGTTTGAACACGGACATAGCTTGAAGACCTATGTGGAGCTAATAAGAGTGTATTTGGCTCTAAACTTGTTATCCTTGTCACAGACATAGCTTCTTCGTGATGGCTGTAAGTTATAATAAAAATGGCGAGCTAAGACTTCATTCTATTGATGTCATGACACATAATACTTTAATTGCCAGGTCATGCAAGTCAATGCAAGGCTTTAACCAAAAACAAACGCACTTCTAACCAAAGAACGCCACGTGATGTTTACCTCAGCTGCAGCATGGCGGATTTCCTGGTACAAACTTGGGAATGCCTTTTTACATGTAGTTTCATCTCTTGGAAACGGAATCCATCTCTATGGTCGACAGATGCCATCTCGGTAGATAATCGCTTGGTAATTTTATCACTCAATGATGCCTTGAGTTGTAGATTGAATGCAGGTATTTTGGTGGTATGTGGTGGTCGTAAATTTAAACCCCACTATTGCCGCCACTGACAATATGTGACTTACCATCAAAATGGCAGCGTTCAATTAGCAATAGCAACACTAGAGTCAACACATCATCTGAGGTGACTTGATAATGTATTCGTATGTCTTGGGTCGTGGGTCAAACGGTTGAACTGTGTCTTTATCAGAGTCTGGCCATTCGGATTAGCTGTCTGAACAGAAGATGCGGATAGACAGACAGCCAATAGGAAAAAGTCACTTCAGTTTTTCCAGAATAAGGTAAGCCAGCCTTGCCAATACCCCACAAAAAATGAGCTCCCATCGCACACAATGGACCACTAGCATTCCAGAGCCAATCAACATTGTGGGATTTTTAACGCTTTAAGAATAGCATTGATCCCACAACGTTGATTGACTCTGGAATTCCCTTTTTTCTAGTTGTCCATTAACAATGATAAACTTAAATGTTAATAATAAACCAAAATGACAATGAAAAACTGAGAGGTTAGCGTGACCCCATGCCAAACACTCCAGAATCTCCAAGAGCTAACATGGCGGTGTTTTTTTCTCTTCGTAAACCTTACGTGCGATACATCTAAACTAGCCGCCATGATAGATGTCTTACCTAATGCTGGAAATACTGTAGCATCTGATTCCTATTGGCTGCTGGCGCATCTGCCATGTTTTGTCCAGACAGCTATCACCCCAATGGCCACACTCTGACTGATTGGAGGTACTCTCGTCAAACTGCAACGCAAACCAGTATGCTTACACGGTCAACTTGCTTACATGGCATTGTATGGAGGTTTTTCTGAATGTATGACGACAGAGGTTTAAGAGTTTACGATAATTTGATGATAGTATAGCGCCGCATTGCGTCGAAACACTCGAGTTTTACCAAAAAAAAATCAACGTTGCAATGAAATAGCGTAGTTTTCACCAAAAACTGAGACCAATCATGATTGTCTTCAATTTTTTCCAAAAGCAAAATGTCTTATTCTTGCTACTGTTTGAAAGTACTTGGTTAAAAAAAGTAGTGCTCTACTGGATGCACAACCACAAAAGTACCCAGCTACAAGTAACGCACTTCCACCCAACACTGCCAATTTTGACAGGAAGAAAAAACTATGTAACAAGTTGGAAATAATTCGCATAGCGGCTAAACACCTTGGAAAAAATCCCAGAACTATCCTTGTCTGAAAAAGTTTCAAATTAGATGCTCCTTGGCCTGGCAGCCAGGCAAAAGATGTTACGTTACAGTCAGTGCTCGAATCGGGGAAAAAGAGGTGGTGATCTGGGGTATGCTTATCATCACATTGCTGCAGGTATAGAGAGACCAGGAATTTTTACACCTCAAATCACAAGTTTTCCATTTTTGCCACTTTTGTTCTAATACCTGATTTTTGGATTTGCATTAATTTTGACAAGATATGAAATGTGTAGGGTGTTGTCAATGAACGTAAAATATAACATCTTGTCCTCTTAGTCCTATTTGTACTGATTACTCTTTACCATACTTTTCCGGAAACTCCCGAATTGCCGCCGTCGACGTAAAACAATCTAAGATACAATTGTATTCACAGTTGGAGAACGACCTAAAGATCTGACGTACTTTTACACAATTTCAGACGTGACTTTTGACTAAGAGATATGGCGGTTTAGTGCTTTTAGTTCTAAGAAGTCACAATATGGCTTGTAAAATCTTGAGAAGTGCCAATATTCCATGCCATCTCAAACCGTAATTCGAGCACTGGTTACGGCAGTAACTCGGCGCAACAGGTTGATGGTGTGAGCCTACAGGTAGTGTTGACTGTTGGTACCGTTGAAACCCTGGACCCTGGAGGTTGTGTTTGCGCCCCTGGATTGACGCCAATTCTCTTGATGTAGCCATGTGTGGTGACGGCGCCAACGACTGTGGTGCGCTGAAAGCTGCGCACGCTGGGATTTCGCTCTCTGAGGCCGAGTCATCTGTGGCAAGCCCATTCACGTCGAAGAACGCCAACATCTCGTGCGTCCCGCAGATCATCCGCGAGGGACGGGCTGCGTTGGTCACGTCGTTCGGTATCTTCAAGTACATGGCAGCATACTCGCTCACGCAGTTTGTCTCTGTCATGATTCTCTACTCGATCAATACCAATCTCTCCGATAAAGAATTCCTCTACATCGATCTCTTTTTGATCACTGTCTTTGCATTTTTCTTTGGCCGGACAGAAGCTTTTAGCGGGCCGCTGGCACGATCCCCGCCTATACTTTCGCTCATTTCGGTGGCGCCGATTACGTCTCTCGTCTGTCAGATATTGCTGGTCATATTGTTTCAGTGGGGGGCTTTCTACTCTGTCCAACAGCTTAGCTGGTACAAGCCATCTTATGACGCAAATTCCACTGTTTGGGATAAAAACAAAGAGTCGTACGAGAATTATGCGATTTTCTCCGTGTCCTGCCTTCAGTACATCATTTTAGCGATGGTCTTTTCCAAGGGTGCTCCGTATCGAAAGTCCATTTTCAGCAACCAGGGCTTCTTGATATCATTGGTTCTGATGACTGCACTTACCATTTATATCATCACGTATCCCTTCGAATGGCTAAGAGCGCAATTCCTATTGATGATGCCTGAAATGGTTTTCCGACTGATCGTGTTAGCATTTGGCATGGTAAACTTAGTTTTGGCATGCATTGCAGAGTATTTCTTGGTCGACTACATTCTTGTTAAAAAGTTGCGGCGATCGAAGAGTACCTCGAGCGCTTGCGCGTACATGAAAATCGACTGTGAACTGAGAAATGATCCTTCGTGGCCTCCCATAAGTAGCCAACGGCTGAATGACATGCTGTTGACTGTGGAAACTGTGAGACCGTCTAGGAGCCCTGCTGACATCTCGGAAATACAACCGGTGTTTGGTGCCAATGGAACGACGAGTCCTCTTTTGCCAAGCAATGCCTTGGAACCAAAAAACCAGAAAGAAGTTGCCTTAAATCGTTCGACCTTAACTGTACCAAAACGCCGCCATAATAGTGAAACGGAGACTGTGATGAATGGTGGTTCCGTATCGTCGCGGCGTAGCCTAGATATTGACGTGAGCGGAAGAAGCGTTCACCAATCTGTTCCTAATATGGCTCTGCAGATGCACAGATTTGATCAGGACCATTAGGGCGCATCCTAGTTAGTGACTGTTTTGAGCTTACTTAGGCGGTAATTGCGTAGTCATTGTAAAACAAAAGTGCTTCCTTGTATCCACCAGTTGGCATCTTGTGGTGGTTTCTTGTTGAGATAAGTTTCGAAAGCACCTACTAGAGGCGTGTCTCTATGATAGGAGTTTTTTTGTTTTTAGTGCAGGGAATATATTTTGTTGAAACTTGTAATAGTGAACCCAATTACGGAGAAAAAAGAATAGGAACACAAGTATCCATACCTACTTAAAAATGTTTTAGATCCGAATATTTCTTTCATTACGTTTATGCATGTATCTAATCGTTACTTATATTTTTTGTACCTATTTATTTGGAATAGTCGGAAATTTCCACTAAAATCGATACTTGTGTTTCTGAATTGTTGTGTGTGCGGTGGGTAGACGATAATTTGGAGAGATGTACCAACCTAGGACCTTACCCACACTATTTGCACTCAAAAGTGCCTTGCACTGCACCAGATCCACCTGCTGACAGTTTTCACGTACTATGCCTGGCGATGGCAACTTATGATCGTAGAGTTTAACAAGGAACTCAGCTTACTTAGTCATTACTTAATTTCTTGTTAATTACCTAAATAGTATGTATTATGAATTGTCCACAAAATTCGGGGAATATTGCTAGACGTACCAAACTTTTATCATTGTTTACCAATTACAGATACACTGTTTAACTGAAGTATCAATTTTGAATCCAAGAATCCTGGATCAAAGTTTGAGCTTGGTTTTAAAGGTTGTTTCTCTGTGTCCGGGCAGTGTGTTTATATCAAGGCATTTTTTCTTTTACCTAAAAAGCAATAGTTAAGCAGGAGTATAGAATTAAATATAGCTGCGTCTACTGCCATAACACTTCATATTAATAGACAATGTTTTATCTTTATTTATTGTGAGTCTTCCAGTGGCCTACAATAGTATTATTATTTTTCCTTCTATGCTTTTATGTTAACAATAATACTTACGTAATCAAAAGCGTTGTTAGTTGAACTCCAGTGATGTGAATCTCTTGATGAATTCAGTTTGATCGTAGCATAAGCCATGCAAAAATGTAGTCAACGTAGAAAATATGCAAGTGTAGGTAGGCACTGGGGTAGACATTGGGCAAACTATACCTGGCACAAAATGATCCTTTTTTTGGCCAAGTCTGTACATCGATGCCTTGTTCAGCATGCATATCTGAAAAGAAAATGATAGTGCATTTTGGCCATTTTATGGTAATGTATTAATTGCCTTGCCTTTGCCATTGGCTAGAGATTTATATTTTAATGGATTCGGTTGGTTACGACGTTTGTCACTTCCATCGGATTCAGACATCGAACGTGTCATTTCGTAAAGTATTGCGGCCTAAGTCTTTTTTCATCAACTGATGTGATGTGCTATTAAGGACATTGTAGCCGTGGGCGCTAAAATGCACTTAGCTTTCGGGTGAGGAGTAGGATGAGTTGCTACCCTAATAAAGTATTATCAAAGACACTGCAGCATTTAGCAGCTGTGTAGTTACTAAGTAGACACATCGTGAAGAATTTTCGGTAACTGTACCATTACTCGGCAGATATACCTAATCCTGGCACACGAAAATGATCACAGTGTAATAGGCATTATGAAATACCTACTTAATGCACTAAACAAGATAATGCTACTACTATTTTATAATCATATACTGCATTCGTACCTAATTGGTGTATTTTCAGCAACCTTTTACTTTGGAACAATGCGATTTTAACGTGATACATATACTAGTTAATTTTGGTTGATTGTTGTATTTGATACTATTCATACAAATGATATGTACTAGTGTCTAATTTGTTACAATAAAGTAAAGTTGTTGAATATATGAAAAGATGTAATAGTTTTTAATTTTTTATGATAGAATGTCATGTAGTGCTTGAGTAATGGAGTCACCTGTTCTGTCCTATCCTTGGAATCCTATTAATGGGAGTCAACGCCCGGATTAATAACCCTTAAGTTTAATCCTCTGCCCAAAGATGCTACCATAGGTTGAAGCCTATCAGTTACTCCTTCGTTAGTACAGTATCTACTTGTATACACTCGAGTTTACACTCTAGATCAGTGTTTCTCAACTGGTGCTCCGCAGAAATTTTCTGGTGGTCCGCAAATATTTGGGGTCCATTTTAGAATGCCTATGCTAAATATTCCACTAAAATCTTGAAACCCCCTGTACCTGCAAGTGTTTGTGCATTGTGTTTTTGATCTTAGAATAGATCAAAGGTTTTACGTGGCGAAGTCAACCGCGATCAGACGTTTCACTCGCATGTATTGTTTTACAATATAGTCGTTGTACCCATGTCAGTCATAAAAAAACATCGAACGGATGTCAATGCAGCGCTTCGTCTCTCCGAAACAACGCTGAAGCCACGGATATCAAGTATTAAAGCAAATAAGCAGCAACAGATTTTGCGCTACTTTTTTTAAACCATTTCTCAAAATTCTGGAATTTCTATGATTAAATATCTATTTGCTGACTGACTTCTGATTATTTTAATTACCAATAAAATTTGCATGTTTTTTTATATATATCTATAGGTATATATGCCTGTTTT
>QKMV01004246.1:0-10408 GCA_003287335.1 Lednia tumana
CAGTTTAACCCAGTTATTAACAGTTTTTTTTTAAACTATAGTCCTGAAATTAGTCAGGAGATATGAGTCTCAAAAATTTAATAACAATGGTCTGATTTATTTCAAAATCTATACAGATCTAAGTTAGGATAGCTTTTAGGTGCAATACAAAACTTCTTGAACGGTAAAAATTTTTATTTAGTCCATGATTAAAAAAAACATATGCCAACTGTTGAATGAAGATCGTTTAGCACACTCTAAAGACGAAAAAACTTCACAAGTTCGTTACCGAGAGATGATGCTTTTATTTACACAACTTACAATAATGCGAGTTTGTGGGTTTGAATTAGTCTCTGGGACACACATGGAGTCGGCTACTGATAAACTGATTAATGCACGAAACCAATTTAAAGTATTACCTTCTATCTTTCAGTACCCAAAGCATACAAGAGTCCCGAGTTTCTGGAAGAGCTACGTGCCCTGCTCACCGAGGGGGGAACCGTGTCCCTGGAATGCAAGGTTGTAGGTGTACCGACTCCCATTCTGCGCTGGTATAAAGATGGCAAGGAGATCAAAGCTGGAGACGTGTTTGCTTTGACGGCCAACCCAGACGACCCAACGTCGCTAGGAACCTACACGTGCGAGGCAGTGAACTGCATGGGAAAAACCTACTCGTCATCCCGTGTCCATGTTGTCGGGAAAGGCAGTCGAGAAGGATCTCTTAAACCTGCTGACAGGTAACTTTCAGCGCTCTGAGGGCCAATATTACAATGTCTGGCTAGCGATTGGATTTTGTTCCGAGTAGCTATCTGGAGGATAAACTACTCGGCATCCAGAGTATGGAATAACAAATCCGCTTAAAAGTGCATACTAATCCTTCGGGTATTCACTAACTAGACCTCGTAATACCCGAGAATTGCTTACTCGGGGGATAACTTTTAACTGGCACAACATCCATCGCTAACCAGACATTGTACTGGCCCTGAAAAAGTGTGAGAATAGTAAAATACTCTGTTATTGAGATAAAAAGACGTGTTTACTGTTTAGCTTAGGGTTTGTGATGGAAAATACTATTTTCATCTAGCTCAAAAATATCAGTCCTCGTCGTGGTTTAAGATGATAATAGTATTTTCCGTCACATTTTTAGTATATTTTCAGATTTTTGTTTACGTCCAAATAGGCTGGGGTATTCTGCTCTTAAATTACGTAAGAAATTTATGATTTTTTAAGAAGTTCTTCTTTTTGTAATAATTCCTCCAATTTGTTTCTTTTGTCTAACCAACAGTCTCCTGGTTAAATTTTCACCAATCTTCCTCTCCGCGGCCTTTCTTTCTTGACTAAACGGTGTTAATCTAATCTTTTACTTCTATCAATAATGCTGGATGTCATCGTCGAAGATGCTCAACCTTGATTTAATATTTTTGTTTGCCAATTTACCTGTATAGGCTAGAAATAAAAAGTATTGTCATATAATTTAGGTGACTATCGTTAGTGGTTAGGCAACAACATCAACATTAGATTCTGCTCCACACACGTGGTGATCTGATAAAGTCGGCATTTACATAAAATGTAGAACAAGCTACTTCATAACGAATGTGCGATGGACTTGACCACTGAAGTGTGTTAAGATTTCAGATGGTGTAACTAAAAGATGTTGAGCTCTCACACCTCAAAACATCACCACGAATCTTATATTATATCTTTTTGTTTTGTCACGACACAGCCTCACTCCTGCTGGACCACCGCCAATTTTCACGCAAGAGTTATGCGACAAGAAAGTTAAGATCGGCGAACCATTAAGTCTTGCATGCCATGGTAAGCAAAACCGATATATTTGTCTTTGAGTCATTTTAAATTCAATGTTTTATTTTTAATCTTTTTGTTAATTTAGTCGGGGTTCCTCCATGGCCTAAAAGCATAGCGTGGTACAACAAAGATGGTCGCGTGGATGAAAGCGACAAGTATCACGTAATGGAGGATGGCCTGGGAGGGTACATGATCGAGACCCTATCCGCTGAAACTGCAGACGAGGGCGAATGGAAATGCGTCGCGACGAACTCAGATGGCTCCATGGGCTTTTCGAAAGCTATCGTCACCATGACTTGTAAGATAATTTTCAAGTGGATCCTAACTATTTCTCCTTATGAAATTCTAAGACAGAACCTTAGACCTTAGACTGTACACGTGCAGAAATGCTTTTAATTACTTAATCGTTTTATACAGAACATCACTATAGTGGGGAACTTATTTATTTTAAATTTTGGTCCAATCATAATTGTTGACTTCAACCGGGATTTGAACCCCGGTTTGTTGAGGAAGATCCAAGCTCATATTCCAGTCGAGGTCAATAATTTTAGTTTGCCCAAAATTTTACCAGATTTTTTTAAAGCTTTTCCTGATGGTTTCATAGTTTGGTTAAGCGGAAAAACCTATACGTACGTGTCACAAAGATTTAACTCCTCATTGCGTCGAATATCGAATTAGTTTAAGGCTAGTATGTGATAAATAGTAATAGAAGATGACTACTTATATACAAAATAAACGCGAAAATATACTTGCCAAATTCCCTTTTACATAAAATATGTTCCTCCAGCAAAGCTATCATCCATAATATAGCATAATAATCCTCTAGCTCTCGTTATTCAAATCAGCGTGCAACGACAAGGTGATGATTACCATCGTGTGATGAGAATTGCAATTTTGTCTTTTAAGATCCGAAAAATTACCGCAAACCACGATTCCTCGAGAGTTTGAAAGCGATTCTGACCGAAGAAGGCCTCGTGTCGTTCGAATGCAAAGTGGTTGGTTTCCCTACGCCTCAGTTGAGATGGTTCAAAGACGGACAAGAACTGAAGCCAGGTGATGTCTATCAACTGACAGGCACCAATTCTCTTGGTGAGTCGATTTTTTAATTTTAAATTTGTTACAGGATAGCAGTTTTCCGAATATTCAGTTAATGACGACTTACTTTTGTTTTAGGGTCTTATTCTTGCATCGCCAAGAACTTAATGGGAGAAGCAACGAGTTCAGCCGAGTTGACAGTAGAAGACATTCAAAGTCAACTCAGTGAAGAAGAACGCCTCCAACTTTTCTCAACAAATCAACCACCGAAGTTTTTCCACGGTCTTAAAAGCTGCGAAGCGAAAATAAACGAAAATTTCCGATTAACTGTTCAAGGTAAGGTTCATGTAGTCAAAACAGTTTTACCAAACAATCAGGGCCAGGATTCCCGGAATGGGTGGTTTATTTAACCTCTTGGGGGAAAGTTCAAAGACTTTTTACTTCCCGTTTTAATAAAAAGTGGCTGTGAGTTTTACCCCGAGGTGAGCTGATAATCACGCTTCGTGAATGCTCTTGCTACACATATAAGAGGACATTTTTTATTCCTAGTGAGCATATCTCCAGAGCCAAAAATATCTTGGTATCGAGACGACGAACAGCTCGAAGATTCCGAAAAGTATCACACAACGAGAGAAAACCTTGGGGTTTGCCACATGGATGTGAAGCGACTAGAAATCATAGACCAGGTATGATTGTTTTTATTTTTGCAGAAAGTTATGCCAAAGTTGACTGTTTGTGACACAATGTAAGAGTGTTTATCAATTTCATTATTTCAGGCGGAGTGGAAATGTGTGGCCACAAACGATTTTGGTCATAGCGTCACCTCTTGCTTTATGAAGCTTATCATTCCAAAACACTTCAAAAAGCCAAGGTTTTTAGAGTGTTTGCGAGCAATACTGTCTGAAGAAGGCGCTGTAAATTTAGAATGCAAGGTAATTGTCGCTATTTACCGAGCTGGCCTTTAATTTATTGGTGGGAAATCAAGTAAAGCATACGTATTGTTTCAGGTTATTGGTGTGCCACAACCGGTATTAAAATGGTACAAAGATGGTGAGGAGTTGAAACCGGGAGACATCCATAGAATCATCTCTGGAGAGGATGGCCGATGCTGTCTTGGGACTTACACTTGTGAGGCGAGCAATTGCATGGGCATCGTTTCCAGTTCTGCATCGCTGCTCGGCTTCGAAGGTAAATGGAATATTTTGTGTAAAGGTTTTCGTTCTTAACACTTTACATACAATTAGTGGATATAATGGGATTTAAATTTTAATAACAAAATAAACAATGAAAAGTTTTTTAGACAGAAATACTAACCTCTCCTTCCAATTTGCGATACAAATCGTTCTATTTCTTTTGCACACCTAACAATGAGATCAGTTGTCCGACCTCGACTTCGAAGCGTTGTGTTTTTTGTTTGCTATCTAGACTTCAATCAATCAAGGGTGGTGCTTCTTTTAGTTGTATTGAGTACGGTACCAAGCTCTAGCTATAGATCTTTCTATTTTGTATGTTATATTGTTTTTAAAATGCCTACCTCATCTGCAGTTTGGATTTTAAATCGCTTCATTCATTTAGAACGCATGCTGGCAAAGCCACAAGAGCACGTGCCTCTGGAACAAACCGCAGCGAACATGGGAAACGCCGGCCACATGCTTGCAAGGAACACGTCATTGTCTACGATTCACGAAGAAAGAACTTCCCAGATGTATGATCCAGCGACAGAGAAATCACTGACAATCGACGAGAGGCCGGAAGTGTCCTTCTCGTTCGACGGCAAAGAAGTCTCGGTGTCTCTCTATGAGACGCCTGACTTGACAGAAGAAGAGGCTTTACAAGTGCTCGAGATGTATGCAGATGAACTTTCCGAACATGTCTCAGGTATTGCTTTCATATATCTATATATCAGGTATAGTGCTAGGGATTAATGTATGGTACGGAATACTAAAAATAAATATATAATATGAAAATAGGGTTAAAAAAGGATGGAATCTTAAATTAGTTCACCTTATATTAAAGACTTAGTAAACAACTTTTTTTTTCCAGAGCACAACGTAGTAGAGCTACCACCAATGCGATTCACAAAAGAATCGTCAAACACAGGTAACCTTTTGATGGAAGCTCTTGTCATCGATGTCACCCCTGAGTTTTTCGCATCGGCTGCCGACGACGACCTACGTACTGACGCCGACATCGAAGATCTGTCCATATCAGAGGCAGCCCAGCATCCTGGCTTGCCTCACGACCAAGAAGACGACGGAATCTTCGATGAACTTGACGAAGAGTTCTTGGACAGAGCTCTCGCTTCGACGCCGACGACGCCGTTTCATGAGCCACCAAGACGGCCGCCGAGGAAGAAGTCATCTTCACGAGCAGACTCGGAGGCGTTAAGTGACAATTCTTTCCATAGTCTTTCAGCAGGCGGTAGTAAAGGTAAAACTCCCAGTGAACACTTTACAGATCCGAATGCCCAATCACCGGAAAATGACTCACGTATCGCAACAAAAACGTTCGAGAGTGCTAGAGGAAGCTCTGGAGAACAAATGGTTGTTGATTCAGATACATGTAACAAAAGAAAAACTCAAGATGACGAAGATTTGTCGGAAGGCAAGAAGAAAAAAGTTTCAGAGCCAAAATCAGATCACGGAACTCAAACTGGAGTTCCGAATAGAGCTATGCGTTCCGTGGAAAGTGGTCAAGGCGAATCATTTGAAAACATTGCTCATGCTCGGTCTTTAGCCGATACAGCTGCTTTGAAAATGGATTTGACTCTGCGGCAAGACTCTGAAATGATTGTCGAGGAAACAGTTCAAGCTGTTCACGACACGGCGGCCAGTGAAGTTACTGAAGCAACCGAAATGCTTGCAGCTGGAGGAATCGATCCTGACTTAGAATTAACTCCGAAAATAACCAGGAAGAAAATAACAACCTCTACCTCCAGGGAAGAAAATATTAACAGCGAGAGTCCTCCAGTGGTCCTCCGAAGAAAGAAAAAAGCTTCTGCTTCTGGGGAAGGAGAAATAGTAATCGACACGTTAAAATGTGAAAAAATTGGCAACGCACCTTTCTTTTTGCAGTCCCAGGAGGACGTCCGAATGAGTGGTGACAAAGACGACTCATACTCTGAGGAAGGTGACGGTTTAAAAACAAGACTCCAACGAGAAGAAGACGACAGAGAAGAGCAACGGCTACAAAGAAGATCTTCATCGGTTGAATTAAATAAAAGCGAAGTCAATCCTCAAGCTACTGTACAAAGTGAGATAGAAAATATTACAAAATCCATGACAGACAGAGAGAAGCGATTGTCTGGACTTGATTATGAGTTACCAAGGCTTCAAAGTCCAGAACTTCTGGATCCCATCAGCTACCCTGACCAAACTTCAGTTGAGAAAGGAGAGACTTCTTTGCTTGATAATCTTACGCAGTCTCTGCTCAACATTCAAAAAGGACTTGCCTCAGTTGAAGAAAAAGTTATCTCTGAACTGGATCCCAAATTTGCCCAATCTAGTCTTTCCATTTTAGAATCATTAAGTCAGCCCATTAGTGATATTCAGAAAGGCTTGGCTATGGCAGAAGAGAAGTCTTCTTCGGAAGAATTGACGCCTGGGAAAGCAGGTTTGTCAATTCTGGAAAACCTCGCTCAGCCTATTAAAGATTTCCAACGTGGTCTTGCAAACATTGAACAGCAGGCATTCGAGTCGCGAGTTGCAGATACTCAGCTGGAAAGCACACAGTACTCTATTCTTGAGCACGTGGCTCGTCCAGTAGAGGAGTTCAACCGAAATGTGGAACTGATTCAGCAGTTAGCCATGCTGGAAACGACAGCTGGCGACGAATCTTTGGCAGATATTTCAAACTTACCGTCCGCGACGACACCGGCGAAAGAGATTCAAAAAGCGTTGGCTAAGATTGGTCTCAGGCAGCCTGACGATATGGATGGGTCTCTGGCTGACACTCCAAGCTTAATGTCTTACGGAACACCGCCCCAGGAAAACCAGGACTGGGAAAACGTTTACGCTCATGCGGCTCAGGCATATGCCAGATCCGAAGAAGCTTCGTTGGCCGAAGTGCCAAGTATTGGTGGATACGGGTCGCCAGCTGATGAACTTCAAATGGCTCTTACGAATATTAATCAGAAATTGATGCCTAGAAGGGGATCAACGCCTAGTATCCGATCGTATTCCACGCCACCTCAGGAGATTCATAGGTCTTTAGTGCAAATTGGCGACAAGATGATTTACGAA
The DNA here is from genome assembly GCA_003287335.1 of Lednia tumana. NCBI lineage: Eukaryota > Metazoa > Arthropoda > Insecta > Plecoptera > Nemouridae > Lednia > Lednia tumana. The sequence continues at coordinate 7,062 of QKMV01004246.1, forward strand.
GCTGAACCTTTGATACAAATGACTAATGTTCCAATCTTGCAGACTGTAGTTTATCCAGTTCAGGATTTGCAGAGAACTCTAGCAGCGCTGGAGCAACAAGCTGATGAAGAGGCGAGAGGCGATGAGCCTATTTATCTGCGAGCAAGTGTGTCAATTTTAGAAGCGTTGTCGCAACCAATCGAAGAATTAAGGCGGGGTGTTATTATAGTAGGACAACAGTCTTTTGGTGGGACAGGTAGTGAACATATCGGTGCATTGATAATTGAAAGCATCAATCAACCGATGGAGGAATTGGAAAGAGCCATAGCTGTTATTGAGCAGCAGAATATTCTTGAGAGCAGCTCTGACGATGTAACGGAAATGACTAAGTTTACAATTTTGAAGGAATTGGCTGCGCCGATCCAACATCTAGTGCAAGGGCTAGCGAAAGTACAGAAGGAGTATATTTTAGAAGGAACAGAAAACTTGGAAAATAAAATACCAATGCTGGAAAATATCGACCAATCAATCAAAGAGGTACAGAAAGGAATCGCAACTGTTTCACAAGTTAATATCCATCAAGGTAAGCCACTGGAGGTTAGCGAATCCAAAGGAATGGAACTACTAGCATCATTAAACCAGCCATTGACTGAATTGCAACGTGGAATCGTTCAAATCGAAAGAAACATCGTTCTTGAAAAGGAAACTTCTTCAGCCGCTGAATCTAGACCATCGTCCTATGAACGGTTAGCTGTGCCACTCCAGCAGCTTCAAACAGGGCTAACTCAAATCGAACAATTCGTTGTTGAAGTCAGTTCTGAAATGTCAACATCCTCTACGTCTCTGGAAGTCCTAGCCGAACCACTGCATGAGCTGAAAAAAAATATTGCAATGATTCAACAGCAGGCAACATATTCTTCGGAAGAGATCAACATAGCAATGCTTTCTAACTTAACGCGGCCGCTTCAAGTTCTACAGAAAGGAATTTTGGACATGGTCTCTCATAATGCTGAACTTTCGAGTCACAAATCTTCAGTCCAAGTGGTGCAGGCTATGACGCAATCGGTTGATAATTTGAAGCAAGAAGTGGCTAGGATTGAATACCGCGCGATTTCCAGCCCACCGCAAGAATCGCAAAAAGCCACTCTCTCGCTGCTTGGAACTCTGTCCGAACCGTTGCAAGAACTCCATCGAGGTCTCATTCAAGCAGAACAGGTCCTGTGCGAGACTCCAGAAGAAGAATTAAGGGAAATCGATTTGTCTTCATGGGAAACACTAACGAAGCCTTTACACGAGTTGAGAGAAGGACTTTCCCAAATCGAGCAGCTCGTTTTTGAAGATGTGAAACCATTGACAAAAGCGAATACTGCATCTCTGGAAATATTATCGCCAATGATCCACGAATTGCAAAAGGGCATTGTCAGCATCCAACAACATGCAGTGGTTAATAGTGAGACTCACCAAGCTGGATTCTCACTAATGGATACGCTAGCCATGCCTCTGCTAGAATTCCAACGCAGTCTTTCGACGATTATTGAAGAACCTCACGTTGAAATGGACACCGAAGAGATAGAAACCCAAGCATCTTGTACTTCGATTCTGAAAACAATGGAAGAATCAGTTCAAAAGCTGAGGCAAGAAATATCGCAAATTGATGAAAATTCAAGCGTTTTACCTTCGACCCAGAAGCAAATGATTACGATAAAATCACTTTCTGAGCCACTTTTCGAATTACATTCTGGCCTTTCTTGTTATAAACAACAAATATTAGTCTCAAGTGAGGTTTTATCTCCTGAGCAAAACAATCTTCAAGCGCTAGAAAGTTTGTCCAAGCCTCTCCAGGAGTTAACTAGGCAATTGATATGTGTGGAGGCGAATTTAGTTCAAGCGGGATGTGACGAAGAACTAACAGAATTGCCCATTGAAAGCTTAGAGATGTTGATTCCTCCAATTCAAGAAATACACAAAGGAATTCAGATATTTAAACAACAGGCTGCGTATGAATCTGCCGGACAAATATCTGAGTTATCTATTACCAAGATCCTGGCTAGACCACTGGAGGAATTAAGCAGAAACTTGGCTTCTATTGAAAGTGTCATTATCACAGAAAAAGAAATTAGGAAAATGGAACGAAACCCTATCGAATACGTTTCACAGACTATAAAGCAAGCTTCAAAGCCATCTGATATCTACGACATTATTCAGGCAAACCCACAGTTTGGGATATTGGAAAATCTAGCACACCCTCTGGAAAAGCTTTGTATCAGTTGGTCGCTGATCGAAGAGAATTCTTCTGCGACAGATGACGAACAAAGAAGCAAAATAGCATTGTTAGCGTTGGCATCTCCTATTGAGGATGTTCAGAGAAGCATTTCTTTAGTGAGAGAACGGATCTTGTTTAATGCTGGAGAAGATAGTGAGATCATGAGGGTATTGGAATCTGTATCGCAGCCAATAGATCTGCTACAGGCAAGCATCTCTCACATACAAGAAAGTGTTCCACCAGAACAACTCGACACCTTGAGCATTGATAAAAGTGTGTCCGAAGAGGTCATGGACTTTGGCACAGCCCTTATACAAGAATTGCAGAAAGCTATTGCCAGAACGGAAAGCCGAACTGCTCAAATCTATCAGAAAGTTTCTGAAATGGCTTCTTTAAATTTGGTTGAAAGTCTTAACGAACCATTAAAGAAACTCCAAGACAAGATGAATTTGGTAGAAAAAGAGAACTTGTTGGCTGTGGGAATTGAGCAGTTGTCAGATGAAAGAGTATCCCTTCTTCAGCACTTGGTAGATCCAATAGAAAAGATCCAAAAAGGTATTGCCTTGATAGAAGAAAAACGCACCGTCGAAGGGGAAAAGGCAACGCAGTTCAAAGCAGAGATTCTTCAGTCATTGTCAAAGCCAATCGAAGAATTACAGCACGCGCTGGTCCTCATCGAGGAACAAGTGCAGCATGAAGCGGAAGAGGGGTCAATGCCTGAGGCGACTGGATTCTCCATTCTTCAAATCTTGGCGCAGCCGATTGTTGAAATTAAGAGAAATATAGCCCAGATCGAACAACAAGTCATACTGGAAGCGAGAGAAGAGGAACTATCGGAAAAATCCAGGCAAAGTTCTCTACAAACAATGGCAAAACCAATTAATGAGCTTGAACGGGGCTTGGCTCAAGTGGAGCAACAAGTGGCATTGGATGCAAGGGAAGAAGACATGTCTGAAAAGTCCAGTTTGTCCAAGCTTCAAACATTGGCTCAGCCGATTCAAGAGCTACAACGAAGCTTGGCTCAAGTAGAGCAACAAGTGGCATTGGAAGTGAGAGAAGAAGACATGTCTGAAAAGTCCAGTATGTCCAAGCTTCAAACATTGGC
>QKMV01004247.1:0-10406 GCA_003287335.1 Lednia tumana
TAAAAAAAACTCACAGCTCTAGATATAACGGTCTTATCAGGGTTAGTTATTTGGCAGACCATTAAAAAACCTTCTATTCTAAGCACTCTTAACTTATTGAAGCCCAGTTTGTATATGTTCATTGCTTTTTTTAATTCCAGGAATAAATCTTCTCCTCTTGTGGTGCCTTTCATTGGTTGTAGAGATAGCATTTCTTCGGTTATGTTAAAATTGGTATCCACCCCATGCACAAAAATAGCCAGCTGGGCAGTGTCACTAAAGTCAGTACTCTCGTCCATTGCTAACGAAAATTATTTAAATTTATTTATTCGTGCAATCAGACTAGCTTCGATATCGACAGCAAGCTCATCAATGCGCCTTGTTACAATCCTGCGCGAAAGACTAATGGTATTGACGATCTTACTATTTTCGGGACAAATAATGTCGAAAGCTGCCCCGATACACTCTTTCACAAATTCACCATCAGAATATGACTTGGAATTTTGGGCTATTTTTTGGCTCACAATAAAACTTGCACGAACTATGCCCTCAGCTTCTGAGTTGCGCTTTTTGAGAATGTTTTGTTGCCCACTTAGATTTCTCTGCAATGACTCAAATGTATCTTTCCTTATTTGTCCTTTGAATGCATTGTAGCTCAAATGCTTGGTAGGGTAATGCCACTTTATATTATAGAAATAGATGCAGAACATATTATACAAATAGCTTTTCCTTTCACTAACGCGAAAAAAAATTCACAAGTCCGCTTTTCTTGAAAAACAAGGCACTCTGAATCCACTTGACGCTTTTTACATTCCATTTTATTTCGACGTTATTTTTGCTGTACTGAGTGCAGTTATACCTAAGGTAAGGTAAGGTAAGGTAAGGTATACCTAGAGCGGGCAGAGTAAAATCTGACCGCGAACTAAAGTTATATACCTACTTACTTCCCGTCTTGTCAAACAATATGTATTATTTTTAGATATCCTGCCAAGCCAACGTCTTCCACCCTCTCAACCACATTCCTTTTACCAGAAAATCCTAGAAATGGTTTCATATAGAAAATCGTTTCATTTATTGTATCCACGCTTTAAACATGCGAATACACCTGGGCCACGCAGGCCGGATAAAATGGGTCCGCGGGCCGGGGGTTGCTCATGCCTGGTATAGAGCATCTATACGTCTTATACCTATGTGTATGCCTATACATTTTCATCGTAAGAGATTTGAATTTAGGTAATTGAGTGTTCTCTATGCAATGTCTTGGAACAGGTTTTAAATTACATGGTGTAACACAGCAGATTGGTTTAGCTCTCTTACAATAAACACACGGTATAGTAGTGCGGCTGAAAAGGAGAATGATGAATGACCAGTCGGTTCCCGTTGATACAGAGACGCGATTACAGGTGGGCAGTGGCGATCCATTGTCTACTTAACTAGGCGATAAAGAGATTAATTTTTTACTGTTAATGAAGTTGTTTGTAGGTGTATAAAGACGATCTGTCATCTGCTGCGAAGTACAATAATTGTGACACTTAGATGTTGGACTGCTGAATACTAAATATCGTAGATGACTGGAAGAAATATAAGAAAGTATTAGGTTTCAGATAAGTTTGATTGTTTCACCATACCTTTTAATGTAAGCTTATTGTTTTTGATATTTTTTATTAGACTATCGATTTCAACTCTACAATTTGCATGGTAGGACATTAGTCACACCAAGATAATTTGTAAAGTGTCCTTCTCGTATTATTACAACACATTAAGTCAATCTATGGTCATATCATGTTTCATATTTATGAAATATGCAGACAATTAAAATATATAATAATAGTCTACGAACGATAATTTGGGTTCTGAAAGAAGAAATCTCACTCAAAGCGATCACTGCGAATTCGTCAAGTCGACGTGTGAATTAGGAAAGAAATCTTTGCCACTGAATCGAATGGCCAGCAGCCTAGCTGACTCAATTTCATAACTGAATTTGCATTTTTCTCGTATGTTAATGTTTTTTTCGAATTAAGTCACACCTCTAGGGTGATTCGGCGAAAGTGTACGGAAGTGATCGACTGTTTTATAAATAGATCGGCGAAGTTTAGCCATTCCACATGAAAAAATATATTCGTGTAAAACCACGACCAATCTAATTTAAGTATACACGTGTCAAAATAAGTTTTCTATGGAGTTTTCTATATTTCATAATGCATGGAGTAAAGTTATAGCAAGGATACTCACCATGCCATTTAATTGTATTTGCTCTAACCATGCTGCTCTTACCACCACCAAATTTGGAAGGTTGATTATGTGAAATTATTCCACCATAATAAATTAGCCAGAAAGTGTAAGCAATTACAATTAAAGTCTACTCTACACCCTACAGATTTGACAGTTTATCGCTCAATCCAATTGGTCAAGAATAACCCGTTTCACATCCGATCTCAATTTTTGTAGATGGCCTTCCTCATTAACCCAAAGACACTAAAATTAGCAAGTAGCTTGGAATGGTTTTAACGGCAATTACTATTAAACCGTCGTCGAAGTAATACTTGTTGTCTAGTGTGCCTTATACGGTAACTTCTCGTGCACAATTTCGTGCAATCAGCATATGTCATCTAACCGAAATTATACCAGGTGTCTAAACTACGCCAAAACACCTCTTTAGGCCAATTAATAACAATACGAAACCCGTGTTCCGTTACATTGTCTGCAAAGTGAATTTATAAACATTTATAGTTAACAAAGGGAGACAGCAAGCTTCAAAAACGAGATTTTGAAAAATGTGGTATAGGCGGTGGGAACTGCGAATCAGTAGCGGTTATTATCCAAGAGTTCATTTACATTCATTCATTATTCGAGCTGTAATAATGTGGGAACGTAATCAACATGTTTTTTTTTTTATAATTACGTTTAAAGCCGAGTTCAGACACGATCGCTGTTGCATACCTACAGTAAAAACGAGATGCCGAGCTTTAGGCTGCAATAACAATGTACTACAGTAATGCCTACCTAACGAAAATATGAACGCATCCATTGTTCAAAGCGTACTTATAAGTTCACGAAGAATCATAGACGCTAGAACGCTTTTCTCGAGGATAGGATGATGGCTGTGCTCAAGATGAAGCTATTTTCCTAGTCGTTCAAAGTTAATTAATGCCAATTACGCCGCGCAGAATACTCGTTAAACATTTTAATGTCCACACAAGTGCCTCAATTTTCTACAAATACACCAAGATACGCTTCATCACAGCTAACGATTATTAATCGTGTAAATCGTACTGGATCACTCGTTAATTCAGATAGACTCAGGAAACCTTTATGCTGTGGTACTATTGTTTGCAGTTTCGTTCACATCGCGACAAAAGCGCCACTTAAAAATGCATTTTATGCCACTGCAGGGCAAAGATCTGTGGCTACAGGGGTGATCGAATCGAATGCATAATGATAACATCGGTGCACTATAAGCGGCATACATGCAGACAAAATTGGCAATCGTTCACTACATCGTTCTGTGTCGTACCTTTTTTTTGTGTGCAAGCGCGGTAGTTAGCTCGTCCTATTTCAATCATAATCACAGTCATAAACTGTCTTTACATTCTCGGCTGAATTTCTAATACCGTAAATCATGCGTTATTTTCAAGATCGATCTCAGTCAAATCTAAAATGATTCATATCATCTGAACGCAACTTCGCAAGCATTCATCCGAAGCAACCTTCACCTAGATTGCATTAGCATAATACTATACAGCAGGTGGCTGCCAGCTCGACACTTTTCAAACAATTATCTCCCAAAGTGCACAGTCTTTCGAGTTTCAAAGCGAGCCGACTCTGAGGTCTGAACGGGTCTGAACGTCTGAATCCATCCGATCAATCGAAATGCTTATTTGAGCAATCGGCGTCTGAGTCTCGACCTAATACAACATAAACTATCAATCTGTTTAATTGCCGTATTATTATCGCCGCGCGCGGCACAAGGCTGGCAACGGCTATTGCGGATAACCTGTGATTAGATAGTCGCGATATGGCATTTACCCATGAGAGATTCCTGTCTCCTTATTTGGCAAGCTTTCAGTGTATGAATAATAAAAATGCGACATTTATTCTAATTACTCGCTTTATATAGACAAACACGTGGGGGTTGAAGCAAATGCCACGGTTTTTTTTAATTAGTGTTGTACGTAGACGCTAAGGAAACTCTTTCTTACTCTAACTTAGGTTTCGTCTCAGGGTCGTGAAAATGATTGCAAATCTAAATCTCGTGTCGAGAAGAGTTTTGAATAAAGGTGATGTATCCGGGCGAAAGCGTTGGTTCCTGTTTTACAGAAAGGGTAGTGCCCGGTGGATCAATAAAGTGACTTCGCTTTGGGGTTGAGTTGTGACACACATACGAACGCTTAGGTTGATCCAGGTCAAAATTATGCAATCATTAGTCATGATTGGGAATTGATTTGCGTAATCCACGAGCCGATTTGGGGTTGACCATCGTCAGGCAGACTCAAGATGCCAAACGAAATATCTTGTTTTACATTAAATTTATAGATTCTATGGTTATAGTCGAGGTCATGGTATTGTTAAATTAGTTAGACTAAGATTCACTCGATGCTTCTTATTCCAGGTGTTACGGATTATCTTAGGTAGGTACCACTGATGTTGATAATACCATATGCATATATCAATTCACTTTCAGGATAGACAATAATTAACTAGAAGAGTGGTCAAGTGTACCATTGAAACCACACAATGAAAAAATCTGAATAATTGCCATGCTAAGCAGCAAATGCTTTGTAACTTATTGAGCGACATAATGTGCAACTTGTTGCAGACTTTATATGAAAGACATGGAAAAGCGTGCACTTGCTCAGAAAATTCATTGACGTTTTCGTCAGTGCTATTATTATTTAGTACGCCGAGTACACATCGTGGTGCCTCAGCCTACAGTAATAATATTGGATTAGAGGGGGTTGCACTAGCATAATATGATGGAGCTCCTTTAGATAGCAAAGAATATACATAACACCGGAACACATGGGAAACCTTACTTGCAATCTTTTTGCTACCTTGTTAAAATGTAATCGACTTGCAATTGAAAGTTTTGAGCAGAGATAAGATCATAAGAACGATTAGTTTAGAGAGCAGGACACAAGTCCGTGATGAGATACTGATAATATGGTCATTAGTCGTTGAGCTAGAGGATGCTCGAGTGCACAAGAGCAGTGGGTGCCAGCCAGACTAGAATTTTGTCTTTGGCGGCGAACAGGCTAATGACGCATGGGACACCCATGTTGCCCATGGATCTGACTCATACCTACCCACTAGCTTCAGGAAGACAAAGCTGAAAGCGTGCACAATAAAAATATTAGATGAATTTTGCAGTGGAAGACAGCCAATTACCTGATTTTGCAACGTCCCCGGTTCATCCGATCTCTCAAACCTCTCGAACTTGAAACTGTTGCTTCTGTATAATTCATTGTCATGCTTTTTGCCACCACAAAATCGACGTCTTATCGCCCCCGGGCGAAATTCCATCCTATATAAATCTAAGTAATGACAATTATGTCGTATCCTTTCACGGAGTCCCTGATAAGGGCGACTCTTTCCCCGAGAGCCATCGTCGCACTTTTCGGCAGCCAGCTGATCACTTTGCGACTTGACGTCGAGACGCTCAACATTCGCGGTGACGGCACAGCTGTAGACGTCGTCGGAATCAGCTGGCGACGTCGTCACGCACACGACGTCCGTCGGAAAGCTACTCAATATATCGCACCACTGTAGACGATCGCCATCCACTGGCGACCGGTCACACGGCGTCACGGACAAACACTGACTTGGCAGTCGATCTTCATCGTCGCCGTCGCGTTGTGCTTTTACTATCTTGCCATGGTGCAGGCCGATCCGTTGGAGTAACCTGTCCATGATTCACCTGTGGGACCTCCGCATCCATCACACCGTCGACCCGGTCGAGTGGTGGACTTGCCCTCGTCAAGGCGCCGACGCTACTGCCAGAAACTCGAAAGTGCGTGACATGGTAGTCGATAAATGCTCGACGACGCAATCACGAAGTATGTCACTGTGGTTAATTAGTTGTAAGTATTAATCGTTAAGCGCACTTAATGAGATAGATCGGAAAATAATTAGATAACGTTATTTACTTATCAGATATCTAGTTTCAAAATAAAAATCACATGGCGGATGGAAACGTGGTTGCTTGGCCGCGAGCCGGTTTCAACTCTTTGCGGATCATTCAAGGCTCAGCCAACAATAACAGTAGGTAACATGCAGCAAGAGTGTTCACACGGCCGCTGCAGTCGCATGATTTTGGATGGCGAAGTAATGTTTGGCGAGTTCATTGCATAACTTACTAGTATACCATAGGTACCTGCATGGACTGCTCCCCGGATGCAAACCGTGCAATTGTCAGCATCAGCTGTTCGGGTTACGTTCAAATTCCAATCGGTGACACTGCCTCATTTTTATTTTATTTTGACTGTTGTGAACGACACCTTGGCCCTTGCAACTATCGTCCCTATCAGCGGCTGTTGTAAATATACGTAATGCATGAATGAAGCGTCTTCCGACGCTTATTTCCTTAGTAATTAAGTAATATTATCACAAAATTATTTGTAGCTGAAATTCAAATTCGCTCATCTCAAAACTGTCGTCTTTGAAGATTAAAAATATTTTCCTGGGAAAGAGGCCACAAATATTACTCCTAATTTTTACCGTTTTTTTTTCATGTAAACATCTGTATAAATTACAAAAATTATCCACATTTCTGTGTTGAAATGTAGAGTCGTTTTAAATTAGTAGCATGAAACAAAATTACTGTCAGATTTTTCTAAAGTTACCTCTTTTTCAAGGCTGCTTAACAAATAGTTGCTGAGTAAAACGCTTCTAAAGTTGGCCAATTTAACATACGATATAGTGAGAGGCAGTGCCATCCCAGTAGAATTGAGCTGAATTAGATTGAAGAGAAGAGGTGTAGTGAAAATTAGTGGTAGAGGGAAATAACCGACAATTCTCAGGCATTTGGTTAACTTCAATTATTATTTCAAATTTTTAACAATTTAAAATATTGAATTAAAAAAAAATTGTGTCATTGCCAGTATTTCAATTTGTCACCTGTGATCTGGCCAATTTAAAACTAGTTTATCTTTGAAATTAGCTGCTTACAAAGTGGTAAAGCTTATACCACCAAGAAGGTCAGACATGTGCAAGTGCCAACTGATCTCAGATTCCGCGGCGTCTTCGAAGATAAATATGTCGATCAAGTACACAATTTTCATTCAATTTCATCATCCAAACATTGTTTTAAATAAGGTATCAAAATTGGTGGCCTTACATTGGATTCTGACATACAAATGTAAAAACATATGATAAAATATATAAATTACATTAATAACACATTTCAAGATTATGTTCAGGAATAAGACGTTTGCACTTTTCTGCAAAATCTAATACATAAACTTATCAATCCAAGCATTTAACATGCACATACCGACTCTACAATGTGTAGGTAGGTACTGCCTTAAGTGCATATCATTTAGTTTACTCTATTCTTTGATCAGCTTACTGATCATTCAATAAAATAATTTCTACCAAATAAAAATATATCATTTTTTGGTTCCTCCAGTGTAAAAATATTCTCTTGCCTTTCTTTGGTCCAAATTTTCTTGCTTTCACAGCTTGGCCAAACACGTAAAAACTACTTGTAATTTCTAATAAACGTTCACTAGTTAACATGATATTGATGGAATATAATTTACTTAGCGTACGTACTTCGAATAAAAATATTCCACTTGAGACGGGACAGAAAATGCGGTCAAGTTTCACGCAGAGAGACACTAAAATGAAGATTCATTACTTGGTTGCTCAGACATTAGTAAAGGCAATGATCGAGTGAGACCATAAAAGCATATTTTAGCAAACATGCAGTATATAGACACCAAATGCCGACAGTAGTTTGTATATCGTAGGTGCAGTAACACACGTATAAGTACCATATCAGTTGGTAGACCTCCACCCCCCACACACACACACATTTAAGTCATTATTTTCCCGAATTTGGCTTTTCAATATCTAATGCAGTTCTGCAAGATTCTTACTCTCACAAAACTGATCATTAAAACTGTGACCTGAAAGCTTAGTTTAACAAGACACACATTTATTGTGTAAATGATGTTGATTTGTTAACATGAAATATCCAAGAGTCCAAAGTGGATTTTTATGCATTCTTCACAACTTCTTCAAAGAAGACTATTGGTGATTATAGATATGAGTAAGGGATGCCTTGGGGTACCTGGTCCCAATTTTTTTCTGTTGGGGAGTGTACTCCACCACGCTCGCTTGAACCACCACGGCTAGCTGTTCCGCTTCCCCACCATGCGCTAAGCATCACTACCACTCTTCCCGACTATCAGTCATCTCATCACACTCTCGTCAGAAGATGGTGTTTTTTGTATCCAATCCCAATTTTATCCGGTTCCGAAAATCACGGCCCGGAGGCACCCCTATTTGAAGTCGGGGTACGCCGCGGCACTTGGCAAAATGATGGCCAGAGCACCTGCTGTCCTGCTATAAACGCATATGCGTGACATCGATTGCGTATAGCTTGGCATGTGCGCTCGCTGACGAGACTAACGATTCCAGGCTACTGGAGGAGAATAGGCTGGATCATCAAGTCTTGCTGGTGTTCCCCGATAAACATTGCGGCCATCCATCGCATCAGCTCTTCACTGGAGGTGCCCGCAATTGTGTGCCCGAAAAACGGATTCTCTTTCGACCTGAGATCGGAAAATGAATTAAGTAGTGGCTACCTACTCTTCTGTATAGCAGCTTCCTTTTTGAAAGTTTTGATTCAGCAATTTTAAATGTAAGTTACCTACCTTGTTTTGGTGTTATCCTTATTGATAAAAGTGATGGACCATCTTGTTTGTGGATTCCTTTTAGGCTCGTGTCCGATGAACCAGACAATGTCCTCAATCTTCCATTCCCCTATTTTGGTTGAGCCCTGAAAATTATTAAAAAATGCCCATTAAAGGATACCTCTCAGAAGCAACAGACAATGATGGATGCAGACAAGAGTGTGCACATGCTGGAAGGTGCGGTAAGGGAATGCACAAATGGCCTATCGACGTTTTTGGCATATATCAAGTGCCTGTAAAACAGACTAGCCCCAGAGCACACTGAATCTATGACACTCTTCTCTCTCCAACATAATAGGTAATTATAATTTATTGGTCTAGAATTTGAATTTGATTTGAAAGGATTGGAGTTTGATAAATTTTTGTCTTGAAATGTGAAGCACCCCTACAAACAGTATCAGCATAAACGTTGCCATTTTTAAATAGGTAGTGTTCTACGACGTTATGTATAAACAACTGGGCCTGCGGCTCTGGTCTTTTGGCACCTGTGAATGACAGGGTGATAATGAGGATGATGATGAACCTAGTAAGGAAGAGGGGAAACCCGATTCTGGCACGTAGCCTACTTCTGTTGAAAAGCACCAAAGGGACAACCACTTTACGTCCATTTCAAAGGGCAAGACAACTCGAACAGCATAGAATTCTTCCACTAATCCATGCTGTTGAGCCGTCACCTGGGTTGCCAGGTAAGCCATCAGCACGAGCAGATGCCCGCAGACAGACAGCGCTGAACGTACAAGTATGCCAAATCATTTTTTGGGCCAAACTTTTAATTTGGCATTATAAATTTTATTTGATTGGTCAGTACTTGTGTTAAAATGAATCATGAGTATATTCCTTGTCAGTCTGCAGGCAGGCTACAAGATTGTAATTTAAACTTTAAACTGCTAATATTTTTTTTACCCCAGGTTCATTTACATTCTTATCCTTGTAGTAGCACAGCTTGGCCTGACTGAACTCGAACAGGTAGCTCTTGAACGACTTGCTCCGCTGGTCGGCGTAACGCAGTTCTCCGCTGGCAGAAGCCGGCTGTTTGGCCAGCGACGCTATCTCCGCTACGATCACGTTTCTTCTCAGCACAAGGCAGTTGTCTCGGCGGTCAGCTTCGTCCCAGTAGCCCCAGCGCAGTATCGTTTCCAGCACCTGCTCCATATGGTGGAGAGGTCGGGTCAACGAGCCACCCAAAACAACTTCTTCAAGGCACAGTTCGTGAGCGGGCGCAGACAGCCGGGAACACAGCTCTGAGCAAACTTCTCCGGCCAGCTTTTGGGGTCCGATCTGTTGAAAAATATCAAAAACTCTCATTTCTTATACACTTGTACCTACACAGTTAGTCTCTTTGTTTTTATTTCCAGTTTACAACTCAGTTGTAGGGAAAATGTAATATCAGTTGGGAAAGTTTCTCAAAACAGCTTTGAATCTAAAGAATCCTTCTACTTATTACTTTTTTGAGACTCATATCTCCTGACTAATTTCAGCACTATAGTTTTTAAAAAAACTGTTAATAACTGG
>QKMV01004248.1:0-10403 GCA_003287335.1 Lednia tumana
ATATATATGTCTTGGTTTGCACAGACGAGTAAATTTATTTAGATTACTAAGATTGACGGCTTTATCATTTAGTTGCTCGGCAATTGAATTATACGTTAGCGAATTAAAATTGCAAGGAAACTAATTCACTTCGTTAGCCTACTTGGAAAATAAGCGTCCGCACACAAAAAAAAGCAAGCACAAAGGATAAGAGTTTGATAGATAACGTACGGAATTCGAGTCGACAATGCGAGAAAGACGCGCAAAAAACGCGAAACGGCGTCAAGAAAATGACGGAATTGCATGTGAGAGCAAGTCGCGCATCATCTCGTATGCAATTGCGCTGACCCAGAATGCGACGAGTTCGCCGTCGTCGTCGTCGTCGTCGTCGTCGTCGTCGTCGTCGTCGTCGTCGTCGTCGTCGTCGTCGCGATGCATGCTTCTTACGATTTTCACATGTAGTGCTGCAAAGTCCGGCCGATGCATTTGCATATTGCTCGGCACTCGCCAGGACGGGAGGGGAGGGGGCGGAAAGACGGAATGTCGGGGACAATTGCGTAATTGCTTTCTGTCAAGTGTGCTGTTCCAAGTCTCCGAGGAGTAGCGATCGTCTTTGGCGAAGTGGACGTCGTTGCGCTGAGACAATGATCGACCGCCGCCCCAGCCGCACACAATACACTAATACAATTCACATTACGGAAAATACAGCCGAGTGCATGTTTGTATGTACTAGTCGGAAATAAATATAATTACGCTGAAAACACTGTCGGAATTGAAATACTAAGTACACCAACTAATTGCGATTCATATGTAAAGTGGCTTGTTGTTTGATGCATGCAAGGAAATACTAGGTTGTGTCGTGGAAATTGAGAACGACGTTTGGAAGTAACGACTTCTTGGAAATGCATTTGGTGGAATACGTAAAAACGGTAAGAGAATTAATTTGCCAACTGTAGGAAGACACTGCGCTACAGCTCGAAGATTAATCAATCATTCGTCCTTATCCATATGCTAAGTAAGCTGCTAGGATTCGGCGGACGGAATGGTGTGCAAATTATTACACTCGGTCACGTGATCGGTAGAAAATCGATCGGGTATTGACACGAGCCAAAAGCGTTTTGCAGCTAACTGGAGTTATTTGCAAACTCTTCGTAGAGCCTGTGTTCCGAATTTGAATCGCCAGATAATTGGCCAACCACACCTGTTTTTTCATATTTGCTTTACTTAACAGTACATTGAGCAAAAAAAAACGGTTCTGTTTGAAAATGTTTCTTCCACGAAAACTGTAATAGGTATATATTTGGTAAACTCAGCCGTCGAACTTTTCCATCTAGCAAGGTGCCATCAAAAAGTGTTCACTTTCACCTCTCCTACTCCGCCCACGTCATTTCCTGCATGCAAGTGGAGGTGTCAAGTAAGTGGCGCCACACACAAGTACTAACGATTGCCGATTTAGATTTTACTCTACTTGACATATAAAGTATTCAGAAGTATTTTGCATGATAATCTTAAATAATCACATGAGTAACAAAAAATATCGGCAAACTTTACTGCTTTTAAGGACTGGTATTACAATGCCCATTCTTCTTCCCAACTAGTTTAACCTCCAAAAAAACTAGGAAAACACAAGAAGGCAGATTGGTTGTCATACTTATGACTACTAGGCTGTTAGGAGGATAAAATTGCTTGGAAAAAATTTACACATTTTCATACTTGCCTCAAAAGATCAATATAAAAATAATGAGCGGATTACGTAGCTCATTAGCAAGTGAATATTCCTTTCACCAAACAAGTACACCATCCGAATGGCTGTCACTATCGTGTTTTAATTAGCAGACTGTTAATTTCTTGATCGGCTCTATCAAAGAGCCACCCCAGCCGTGTGCAATCCATCACCAGCGCAGTACACGCTCGAGCATTCACGGTAAATCCATAGTCTACACATGCGGTTATTCTAATTTGTATTCCATCAAACGAAACTGCGATCGGCCAAACTTGCAAAGCCAGCAGTCATAACCGCACGCGAAGTAGCATTTCCAGACTGACAACTTAACCTCCCCCCCCCCCCATCCCGCTGGCCAATTTAGGTTGGTACTTACGATCTCGTCCGGCCACAAAGCGACGAATTAGCCTTGGCGAGGTGACATCGCAGCGTACCCGGACAGAAGACAGTCGCGTAATTGCCTCTTGCCCCTTCCGGCTACACAGGGCTCCTTTGGGAAACGGGGGAGCCGTGAGGGACTAATAAATACCGGCGCGCTTAAGAAACAGTGGTGGACGCCAGATGTACTGCGGGCTCGGACGGTAAGGTAGGTGGCTGCTGCTGCTGCAGATGGAGGGCTAGAGGCCACTGGGTTACCGGGCGCTGCTACCCGGTGAACTGGTGCTGCCACCAAACTTGAAACGTGGCGCCTTATCTACGGGTTTTTGCAGAAAGAGCTTTCAAGCTTCGTAGCTCGTCTGGCGTACGAGCCGAGGCACGTGAGGCGTTGACGTGCAATCAGTCAACGAATAGTGGTGAATATTAAAATCGCTTCACAACTGTCTGCCTGCTCGAGGAATCGAACCACGAACCAGCGGTTTTCATGATCGTTGCTCTTGCCTTCCGAGCTGAAAAGAACAATCAATTCAACGATTTGTTTTCGAATAATGTGCCTTTTGTGTTTCGTCGCGCGGCTATGTGCGAGTGCCTCGCAGTCGGACGGTCCCGGGTTCTAGACTGGCAAACGCATCTATACTGGCCACGTGGCTTTCCGTGATTTTCCACAACCATTCCAGGCAAATGCAAGGATCATTCCTTCACTAAAGGCCATCGTTTTGCCAACTCCGTTTTCATTGGCGACCCTTCCCGACAAGCCGCATGTCTTGGGATCTTGTGTGGTCATCCCGCAACAAAATATAAACAGGTAATTTTTCACTACTTTCTCCCCCTACGGTTCTTGCAGAGACTTTGAAGACTACGCACTAAGCACAATGTCTATGAACGTTTCTTTTGTAATTCCCTTTAACAATCACGTAATTCAGTCTGTTTTATACTTGTTATAATGGTGTAATTTACTTAGTAACGAAACAATGTGGTTAGGACTGCCACGTACGTGTTTTACATTCCAGTGTTGGTACTGCCGAGACAAATGCTGGCGCACGCAGCCCCGAGATGGACCGGCAGGCCGCCACTGTTCAGAGGAAATGCACATAAACAAGAGCCGGTTGTCTTGGCGACGTGCACATGACGACGCAGTCCGTGCTCTCGGCTGACAGTTGACGACTTGGCGTTGCGAAGCTCGCCGCGGCTTCGGGGCGCCGCCAAGTTTTGATTCCAATTACGGAAGTTGGCCCAGTCGGAATAATCACGCGCAAATAATGTGCGCGCGGATAGAGACGGGCGAATTAAGCTGCGTGGCCGCGGAATAATTTCTTCGGCCAAGTCCAAAGTTGACGCAAGGCGTTCTTGACGTGGACAACATTCACAAAGGCTAAATCCAGAGGCAATAAGGACGCTAGCCCTTTTCACACGCTCATTTGACTGTGAAAACGCTAAATTTCAAAAGCAATTCTATTGAAAAACATCACCGTGAGCTATAAATTTCTTTCGACTAATGTCTACTTCTTAATCTTAGCACTAGATTTCAAAAATCTATAAACTTAACTGGGTGGAGCTGCTGAGAATATATCCACACATAGATAGACAACACTCAACAAGGCTTAATCCAGAGTCAATAAGGACTTTACAAAATGTAACCCCATAAGAAAAGCATTTCACACACGATTTTATTCGTCTCTGGAATGACTTTTTGCATGTGGTTTATTGCTGTTTTGTTGTTTTCACCCTGCTGACGAACACGATTCGGTCGGAAAGGTGATAGGCCGCGATTTTCCGCGAATCGCTGCGAGAATTAAGACTAAAAGGTGAATCCACTAGCGGCTGGAATATCTCATCCGAATTTTAGATTACTTTAACGACGGCAGTCAGACTGTAAGAGCAGAGACACCAAACTTGTTTCATTCCTCGGAGAGTTCAACTGGCTTTCTGACAAAATGTATTTGAAGTTTTTATTATCGTCACTTTACGTTAGATTCAGGTTTCAGTTCCAAAAAAGAGATTACATCACAGCAAACCCACATTTAACAAAAAATAAGGTAAGTAAAAATTTCTAGTAGATTTTGTCAGAAAGCCAGTTGAATTATTTATGGATCGAAAACCAAGTTTTGTGTTTCTGCCACTTACAATTGAGTGCATTAAATAAAAATTAACTACATTTCGGGTGGTGTTTTTAGTTTCTGCTGGATTTCCTTAGTTACTTAGTTTCTGCTGGATTTCCTTAGTTACTTTGGGATTGCTTTCGGTGACGAGCTCTGCTTGAGGAAAATTTGGACCTCAAAAAGTCGAAAAAAATCTCTACTTCCAATTTGGCGTGGACATCCTCAAGAGCGTGTATAACGTCTATTAAAATATCCTCTTGTAAGGTCAACATGTTCCTAAACAGACAGCTTGACCGAGAAATCACGATGCCGATTAACAACAACGGCTCTCATGCTTTCACGATACCATTCATAACTTTCCAAATCCAACCGCATCTTTTCCTATCTTTATCGTTTCAGGCAGCCTGTAAAACTAATTCCTGAAAATTGCGTCGTCAAACCTGCCGATTTCAATCGCAAGGCTAGATGATCCCGATGACCACCTTGGCCTGGTCACGCGGTTTTCCGTGATTTCCCACGCTGAATGACGGGATATTTTACCTACCACATGGCACTATCGCCACCTCACTTTTTCCCTTTCCCATTCCTGACCCATCTAGTCAAGCTGTTGAAATTAAAACTTTGAAGCAATGATGGGTCACCCAACAGAAAATAAACGAAGTCAATAATGAACTTTTCCAGCGCTCGAAGAGACTTTGAAACTATTTAAGCTTCAGTGTTAGATGAACTGTAACACCAAGATGGCCTTTGAGCGGCTAGTCCCACTACTGCCACCAATGTAATGCACACATCTCAAAACGCCACAAGTCAGTGGGGTTCGGTTCTGTTGAGTTCAATTCAGTTCGGTTCATGCGCAGCCAGCTTTAAGGTGTGGCTTCGCGCGGCTGCCTTGCATTCGGAAGGGCGCGGGTTCTATCCTGGTGATCGGCCATCCTGGTCGTGGGTTTCCGTGATTTCCCGAAACCGTTCCAGGCAAATGCTGGGATATTTTCTCCACCATGTTAACCTGGCCCACATGCGTAAGCTCTTCGCCGGTTTCTGTCCAGGGGAGCTTTCCTAGGGTTCGGACGCGCGATTTTGCCATCGTCTGACCCGGGCTCGACCAATGGCAGGCAGGGAATCCCGCGAAATAAATGCGTCGAATGTGCGCGAAGTTTTGCGATTCGAACAGTCTCGGTATCAACTTAGCCGAGGAAATGTCGCACGGCATCGTGCGAGGAAAAACCGTGGCTTGAAATTTTTACCCAACGCTTCAAAATGTCAAAATGCCATTCCAGAGCCGCTTAAAATTTGTTTGGCAATCAATTTCTTACGAGAAAACGTTTACATTCAGTCCGTATTGATTCTGGATTAAGCCTTCTTGCAAGTTCTTTGCATCGCACTCTGCCCGAGCCGCGACCAATAACCGGCCAGCGCGAAGCTCATTTACTGCAATTAACGTAATTAATAGCTGCTAACTGCAATTACCCAGCGACGTGTCGGTGGCGGCAGTGCACACGATGCAGTTCAAGTTGAATGCAAACAGACGTACCCGACCGCGGGCGGCTAATGAAATTATCACCTTGATTAAATGCTCGGAATTGGCACAGACATTGCGATTCAGAGTGTAGCTACTTGATTTCGAGGATATTCGTACTAATTAAGACAGTTTGGCGCATAGAACAACTAGTAAGCGAATCGAAACCCGAAAATGTGCACACAAAGTGCACTGGATTCAGGAGAACGTAGAACTTTGCACGGTACGTATTCGTAACTTTCAACCTGTGTACATATTTCGAACCTTTTCGAGGGCTGAGATGTGGGGATAGACACGAGTCCAAAAGATTTTATACTCGAGCATTTCGACGCCTAACGTCGTAAAGCGTGAAGGAACTAGATTCCGTGAGGGTCTCAGAAAGATGATTTAGCAAATATTATCAAGGCAAGGTTTTCAATAAAGTAGAATTCGAAATTCATAATACATTGATTGCAAGCAGTTTACTCGAAAATAGACCTTTTTAGGGCACGCATTGTAATAACAATGTCGATTTCATGCTACCGACGTGAAGAAAGACGACTGCTTTTTAGGGCACGCATTGTAATAACAATGTCGATTTCATGCTATCGACGTGAAGAAAGACGACTGCTTTTGCGGAATTCAAATAATTGAGCACATTAAAACGCATACGCAATAGCTAATACGCCCTGTTCGAAGAACTGAAAATACATTGCCAATCACACAGGAAACACGCGAGTATAACCCCTGAAGAAGTCAAGAGTATACCGTGCGAAACTCTGGGAAGTTGCAGTGGACTTACTAGCATTCAAACCCAGTTAATTATCAGCTTTTTGAACTTGGAGTTAAGGTACAACTTTTCAGGGTTCATTTGAAAAAAAAAAGCATCTCTTTTGTCGGAGGTCGTTGTGAATAACGGAACAATGGATTTCCCGGATACCTGGGTAATCTTCCACACCAACTTATTTGGCTGGTACACGAATGACGCCCACTTCGAAGCCCAACACACAGTGTAAAACAAAGCAAGGTGGAACTTTTTGGAAACAAATCTTCGGCGGGATACGTCGTCTATCCTGCCACGCACGGTAGTGCCGCGAAGCCGATGGGCCGCTTACGCGCGGACCCGGATTAAAGTAGATAGCAGAACGTGTACATACCTTCCGCGCCGACGAGACTGGCGGAGGCGATGATCGAGATGACTAGAATCATCGACCATCCCCGCCTAGCGGTAGTCATCTTTGTCCCGGACGGCTGCCGGACCTAGGTTAGAAAATGCAAACTATTGGAGTGACATTCCTTTAGGCTCCGGTAGACAGGTGTATACATATCTGACGTTTCGCTCGTGGCGGCGTAACCTCTCAACTCTCTCGTCTTTCGAAATTATTCGTTTTGCCAACAAGAAATATTCTTGCAAAAGGCCGTGAGAGACACACAGAGAGAGAGAGAGAGAGAGAGAGATCTAACTACGAGATTTTGTTGATTATTTTCCTTGAATATAATTCCTTTTTCTCTGTTGGGCAAGTTTTCCTCGCTGTCGTCTGGCACGCGCCAGCAACCACTTATATATCCGTCGTATTTACATAAGAACGCCGACGAGTGAGAATCTCGGCCGTTCTCAAATAAATTCAGCTTTATTTCGCTCTGGCCACGCGTAAAGCAACGTCGAGTGTGCCGGAGACAGCGAGACCGTGGCACCGGCCGGTTGACCCGGGTCAGGGTTTCACGGCGCGATTCGCGACGAAATCTCCGCGCAGATATTTCCCTTTTCGCGCGTCGTCCGCCGGAAAAACCCACGGAAAACTCGACGCGCGGGCGAAGAAGAAAAACCTACTCTCGGCACACACTTCAATAATTCAACTCGCGCAAATACACAAATTGGGAGTTTTTTTTCTTTTCTCTATTTTATTTTCCCTCTCCGCACGCTCGTTCACTCTGCCGCGAGAGTTTCACAGGTCACGGGTTTATTTATTTTTAAATATATCTATCCACTCGAAGGCTCGCCTTGGTACCGGCAATTACTTCCCCACATCCGTTTATCACATTTCCTCGCGAACAGAAAAACACTATAATACCAAGCGGGCGATTCGTTGTCTTCGACTTGGGTACGATATGATCCTAACGTTAGGCCGGCCTCATAACGGCGTCGAGGCTATTCGACATCTACGTGGCATCTTCGGCGAAGCGTTGCGGTACGGCGTGGCGGCGGCGTGTAGCGGCTTTTTTCGGTGGTGCCAATTGCAACGAGTGCCTGTCGCCTTGTCGCACACCAGCATTACCAGCGGCCAGCTCGCGCCGCGGTATCCACGGCGACGGCCAAGCCAGGCGACCCGCTGACCCCTCGACGGTGCACACGCATAGCGGAAACAGCACTCGAGAAACGCGCGAAGCTTTCACAACCGCAGCAAGCAGGCCGCTTTCCGGAAATGTAGGACTCGATTATATCGCCGTTTATTAAAGCTATTTATAACATTTGCAAAATTTAACACACTTTTACGCTAAATTCTCCGAATTTTTTTTTTTTCCGGAACCAAAAAACTGCGTCCCGCGCGTTAACCGAACTAATCGAGACACTGCACGCCGGAAAAGAATCGAAGCTGAAACCCGCCGGATCGAGCTAGCCGTCGGCGATCCTAGCTGGACGCTGATCGGACGTCGTGGTGGTCGGAACGCACGGCCAGGTGTGGACGTCGCGCGTCGGGCATGCTGGAGCTACCAGGGATCGCGGCGCACTGGCGTCAGACGGCGTCGCGACGCTCTGGTCGACCTCTGGTGGGCGGCGACGCAACTAGGCGCGCAGAGGCGACGTCGCTCACAGGTGGTCTAGCCCGGCCCGGCTCGACTCGACTCGACTCGACTCGACGACTCCACTCTCGCGTTATTTGATGGGAGAGCAACAATTGTGTGGCCGCGCGGTGCGGAGTGCGTCGGCTGCCGACGGGAGGCAGAAGCGTCGGGGCTTGGGAGGCAGAACTCTGCGATGCAGGGAACGGGTTTCGAGACGGTGCACTCTGCTCGAATAAGGAACTCTCTCCTTTCGAATGTTATTTCTTTACGATGTTCTGCTTCGAATTTAGCCCCGAGCACTTTTTTCCCTTTCCTTCTACGGTCAATTTTACGCGACTTCTGTCGTTTTGTAAAATCGGCATTTTCTCGGTGGCTCAAAAACGCCTATCGGTAAGTGGCATCATGTAATTGTTGCGATTGGCTGTTGACATAGTGTCGGTATCAAGCCGAGATTTCTATTGGTGCGATTAGGCATCCGGTAGGCGTGCGTACAGGCAACTGACGTCACTTTCCTTTTTCAGAAGCAGTTAAAACTCTGAACAATTCGGATTTTTTTAAGTGAAATATCAGAGCCAAAAATGACATGCACGAAAAATGAACGTACGTCCGTCATCCGGAACAATTATTCGACCGTAGAAACTATCGACAAAGCAATCTGAGCTTCAGAGAACTCACCCATCGAAGGTCGCGAAATATTCCAGCTATCAAATTTGCCAGTCGATAATAGCCCCGTATCTTTTAACTAATCTCCGGAACCAATTCGCGAATAAGTAAATTTCTGGCTAACTTCACCGACAGATTGGCGAGCCGAAATTAGCTGGTTGCCGTTGCATAAACCGAGCGCAGATCGCACGGAAGTCGGGGAAACTGTATACCTACAGCAGTCACCGAACGAGATAATTTCCTAATTACCAGCCAGCTCGGATTGCACCATCGAAAAGCGATCGGCCATGCTAGCAGACAGGAAAACTGCGTCGACATGGGTGGTTCGCGTGAAATAGATTTCCAGGGCCGATACCGCTGTGAGATGTAATGCATAAATGCATGAAAGAGAGACATTTCTTAATAATCCCATAGTTGTGATTGGCTCTGAAAGCGAAATGGTCCACTGTGCCTGCTGATAATTATACTTGCTGATCGTGAAAGCTCGTATATCACAGATGATTGTTGGTTAAGATTTTCCTGCCAAATTGTTTCAACTTGAAACTAATTTAAGCTGCGCGAAATCTACGATTTATGTTATTTTTTTGGCACATCGTTTCGCCACGGTGTTCTTACCCTAATTGTAAATTTGTTTTGTTACACATATATTATTCCCCTTTTTATAAAAACAGCGTAATGAATTTGTACTCGAATGTTTTATCATGCAACCCGTTAGTTAGAGTGAGAACGTAGATATTGGTTCCACTGGAGCCAGAGGAGCGAAAACAAATGATTTGAACCAAATTTGAGTGAGAAAACTGGAAGTACGGTTCCAGGTACCGGTACCTACAGCATGTCTGTATGCCAGGTGAAATGCAGACGCAGTCAATTTTCCTGACACAAGTTCTCTCTCTCCCAAGTCTCGATTGCAATTGTTTTAAAGGGCAATTACCCCCTAAAGTTACATCTTCCTGTAGACTTGACTGCATCATGGTGCTGCAAAATGACCTACCAAACAAAAGTGTTCCAATTCTAAAAATGTGCATATTTACTAAAGAATTTAGTCACCACGCGCAGAATTCAATTGACGCGAGGATAGAAGAGGAATATGCGTAAAACACGACCCATTCCTTCAATAATCACCTGATTTGCCTTTAATAAACTGCCTATCACAGCGCCAATTGTATAGTGAACGATGAACGAACATGTCACCAACAAAAAAAAACAAAAAAAAACTGTTAATAACTGGGTTAAACTGCTGAAAACTTAACTGACACTAAACTGCCAACGTTTCGCTAACTAT
>QKMV01004249.1:0-10402 GCA_003287335.1 Lednia tumana
ATTTGTAACATGTACCTAGGTACTTCAAATTGATAAAGACTAACGAAGTGATAGCAGGTCTACAAAGATCTAGCAGGATCTAACAAGAACAATCCTTTTTTCAGTCGGTGCCAAGAAAGATGTTCCGATGAGCCTTTGATAAGTCTAGAAGCCAACGGTGTTGTTCAAGAGGATGAAGGTGTCCATTTAGCAGCAGAAGCACTGTTGGAACTGAGTTCAGCAATGGGGAAAGAATGTCTCGCTACGCAGGTTCCGCTACGAGTTGATGCTGCAAATCAAACGTCAATTATCGATTCTTGCCATAAGTCAACCTTGTTAGACATGATCAAAACCGATGCAGACCTGAACGCATTCACAGGTATTAATTCCTTAGCGCTTCTGAACGCGATCTCCGACGCAGTTGAAACGTTGGAAGCATCAATCTCAGGATCTAGGAATACACAGCTCAACGTAACAGAAAAAATAGTTTTAACAATGGTAACAATCAAATTGAATGTTTCTTTTAAATGCATTTCTGTTATGTTTGGTATATCGATTACTACATGTATTCGTTACTTTCATGATACATTGATTCTGTTGAGTGATGTGCTGAGTATTGCCATTGTGTGGCCGGAAAAAGAAGAAATTTTGATGAACATGCCCAAGTGTTTAAAAAATTAAAAAAAAAACGAGGGTTGTTTTAGACTGTACGGAGACGCCGGTGGAGAAGTCCCTACGTAAGAAATAATATCAACAAGCTCGACAGCAGCTTCAAACATAATGAAATAAACTATAACAACGGTAAAAAAAATAACAATAACACCGATAACAACTTATACTAGAATCTTTAGCAATAACGACAACAGTTTATTATCAAAAGTGTTTACACGTAGCGTCTACACGTCTGCGTTTCGTTTTCTTAACGAATGTGAAGCCTGACGATTTTGACACCTGTATCCTCGGTACGAGGCAGCCATTTTGAATCGGTGTTAAAGGCGAATAGGTACCTGCTAAGTTATCAACCTAAGGGACCGATTATTCTGTGGCCAGTTAAGAATCTAATAGTCCATTAACTTGTTACTACAATGGCAGCTGTTAATAAGATGTCTTATTTTTCGTTAACGGATTGTTAAGTTTTTAACGTAGCACTACAAAACCGGCCCTCAGACGTATCCCTTACAAATACATAGTCATATTAACATAGTACATAGTACATCATTAACCTCATATATGAACATCATTATTACATTAACCTCGGGAAATAAATTAATAAGAGATAACCATACTGAGGAATTGTTTTTATTTACCTTTTAGGTACAGAAATACACAGCATTCTTGGGGCTACTTCTTGGGGCTCACGCCAGTTAACCAGACGAGGCGCAATAATCGTTGATGAAAATGAATAAATAATAATAAATAATGGGAAGAATAATGAAAAAATATACAGTGCAATACACCCGTTTTACACAAAAACTTTTTTCTGAAATAACTGAAACACAGAACGTTTCGAGATTCAAAAACAGATCACGTCTTCAGCTGGAAAAATATTAAAATACAAAAAGAAACAACAAAGGAACATCGAATGACAAAAATATACAAACACTGAACAAGACATACACCTACACATGTCAAAAAATTACAAAAATACATTTCAATATGAAACTATGTCAAAAAAAAGTCACATCGAGAATCAAATCGAGAAAACCAGATTGAAAGAGATTGCCATAGGTCCAGAAAGCATGCACTTGGTACAGCAATTTGTGCTCCGATAAATTTATAGATGCCGCCTTCTTCATTCTTGTGCCTTCAGAATTACCCAACTTCTGTCTCAACCTCAGTCCACCCATGACATGTTTCAAATCCCAAGCATGGCCAACTCGATTCGAAGCTTGCCGATGAGAGTTTTATTGTGTGCTTTAATGATAACGATAATGATCGTTGATCATACTAATATTATTTTTAAAGAAGTGACAGTTCGTGTGGTCTTCCCGCACAAAACAAACTAGCATACTAGCATGATAATATACAAGCCCAGATATGGTGAAAGTGCAGTAATGGCTGTTCCTCCGTCGGCGAGGGGTAGTGTGAAGATGTTTCAAGGGCAGGCGGGTACATAATATACATAAAATACATATTAATATAGAATATAGTAAGTGGAGAGGTCGAAAGCAATAAAAATACCAAGAAATATGCACTAAAAGTTTTATAAGCTTACCACTTCCATGGCCCTCTTAATAGATATTGCTTCCCTTTGCTCACATGGTTATGTTTTAAGAGGGCCATGGAAGTGTTATAAAAATGTTAGTATAGTCGGTTCTGACCTACATCATTTAACGAGACTGACCATCAACATTTTACCACTGGTTACCAAGTAGTAAAGATTTGAAAGAAAGGTAAACATTCTTACTTAAGACGGCATACTTACATTATTTTAAACATTAACCAATACCTAGATGATTGTAGATTTGAACGCAAAATTTCAAATGTTCCCCACCGACTTTCCAGGCGCAAGAGACTACTAAGGGTTTGTAAAGAATGCGCATGCATATCATTATCAACAAAATAATTAATAGAGTCATCCTTTGGGTACAATACGATCCTTAATCCAATACATCCTTGTGTGTATGAATAAAATCTGGCTGACATTGCTTCGAAAGTTATAACTGATAATACAGCAGAAGTTGGTTACACAGAAGAATTCGTTTTGATGACACCAACAACACGATTAGTCCCTCAATCGCATCAAGCTGCAATCTCTGGTTACTTCCGAACATTCTTGCGAAACTGTTTTGAGCAGCAACTGCTAGCTTCAAACTGATCTGTGAAGCCGTGCAGTTTTATGCATTGAACCCATTTATATCGGTGGAGAACATGTGTTTGTGCATGTAGCGAACTAAACGATCACAAGATATTGTATGGCTTATCTGTTTCGAATTTGACCCCACCCAGCTACCCCCCCTCAAGCCTCACGAGTCTCCACTCAGCACAGCTCCAGGTAGAAATAGAAGACTGACAAGTGACAAGTTACTGCCCGTTTGGCTGACTGCTGAGTATCAAGTGTGTCTTCATTGAAATATGTCCGGTTTCAAATCGACTCTTGGATCAAC
The DNA here is from genome assembly GCA_003287335.1 of Lednia tumana. Classification (NCBI taxonomy): domain Eukaryota; kingdom Metazoa; phylum Arthropoda; class Insecta; order Plecoptera; family Nemouridae; genus Lednia; species Lednia tumana. The sequence continues at coordinate 3,087 of QKMV01004249.1, forward strand.
ACAACAGTATTCTTTTTTACTATTTCTCCGAAATGCAAGTTTATTTATCGGAAGTCGGAACGCAGTCTTTGAGCCGACGGCAATCTGAGCAGGTCTATTAAAAGTAATCTGAACTAGTAAGCTGTCATTCCTCATCCCGAGTACGGGTAGTATTTCGGTGGCGCTCACGGGGAAGAAGCGTCCACCTCTCGGTATGACTAGGAGCTGCGTTACAGACCGTGTTACATAGCTGCGATGTGTGTTTTTGCCACAATATCATGACCACGAAGTCTCCTGGATGTTTAATGACCGGATACCATTCAAAATTCATTTAGAGATGGCCGAAAATATTTCGCCTTATGGACTCCAAAGAAAATCCAACATTTACGGAAATGGTTTAAGGTACGTAATAGTTACTTTGATTCAGGCTTGACATAGCTATATTTACAACAAAAATCAGCGCTATCGAGTAAAATAGCTATACATGTACTGACCTGACCCCAAGTGACCTGTAAACCTATGTTTAAACTCTGCTCCCTGCCTGTACGAATCGTGAATACACTAGTACACCTGATCTGGGCTGATATGAATAGAGCAATATTTTTATGAATGAGAGACCCGTACCCACGCTCATACACACGTGCACTTGTAGCTTTTATTCCGTGTGTAAATTGTAGATGTAGCGAAGGTTTAGCGTGCATGGTTCATTCACAATCGCATGTCAAACCGAATGCGGTGTTTAAGCAATGCAGCGAGCTACTACCACTTATTAGGACTTAGCCGGATAACTTTCTCGTGGGCCGTGGCACGTGTTCCAGCCATGTTTATCAAAACCATTGTTTGTTTACCCAAGAAGAAGCTTACTTCGTGTAGCAGTAGCGGTAGGAACGGCATTTCCAGACCAACTGACTTCCTTACGGTTATATGGACCATCCCAAATGAGAAGCACACTCATAAATTAAGTCATGCCGCAATGCTAGTTGCTTAAATCTAAATAGGTAGTATTAAAATTGAAATGTATGTACAGGTAGTATGTGAAACGAGCAACTCTGTCTTGGCATTCTATTCTCTGATTTTCATTTCGTGTGTTCTGAACGTGGACGATAGACGTGTGATGGAGTCGGGAAGGATGCGGCCGTGCAGTGTCAAGAGGAAGGGCATTCCAATACCCGTGCCTCCACCGAGGGTTCCCACTCCGATTCCCAACGCGGAAACACGGTGAGTTGTCAACTGCCAACTGCCAACTGTCAACTGTCAATTCGAGGCCAATTGCGGACAAATTGTCGACAAATATGTCACTCGTTATCTACCTACTAAACGAGTGCATTCCCGTGAATGTGTCGAATGTACTCGTTTGATAAGGACGGCCAGTTTTAGAAAAGTGTTCATCCAATAATTAATAATTAATGCAAGTTCTGTTTAAGAGACTTGAAGATATACGGAAGAGTATGACGAATTATTAGTGTAACTTAAAAAATGGTATGGGTAGTCCCAATACTCTTCACCTAAAGGTGCTCTCCGATACTAAAGGTTTGAATAGCAAAAGACAGCGAGATGGAACAAACAGATTGATTGTCAGAAAAAATTGTTGATTTTCTGACAGTCGACCAGACATCTCGCTGTCTATTATATTCATCACTTGCACCTCACGAGGACTCGAGACCAGCACCCGCATGGTGGGGGAGGATTTGACGGAGTGATCTAGGTAAGAAAAACTATTTCCTCGATACAAAGTTTAGTTCGTGGAAGTGTTTAGTTGAGGGGGGTGCTGGTTGGTTATGGCGGAGCATTCGGCGGTGGTTTGGTTTTCGTACGTCAAGGTGTGAGCTTAACACGGCGTCAGTTACGGCGCCAAAAACTTGCCATTTGGGGGGCGAAGGTAGGGCGTAAGCCCCAAAAATTGACATTGTGGCCCACTGATGAAGTGATTTTTTTTTGCGGGGGGGGGGGATATTTTCACATACTTTTTCACGACGTTACACTCGTTTTTACAGTCTTTTTACATATCGGCATATTGCTGAGTTGCTGAGTTCGGACACATATAGAATTGACTGTGCAGAAGAGGAGAAACGAGCGTCATATCGATACGTTTCATATTTAAAATTTTAAAAAATCACCTTTATTTCTATGGTTTCGCCATATTTCACTGCAACTGTAAAGTGTACGATAATAACGTCAAGCAGAATCTCGCATTTGCTTTTCCCAATTCCTATTCGTGTTTTACATGCGTGCAACAGAAATGTGCAGAACGAACGAAATATTTGTGCCTCTAATTTGCTTTCCCCGGGGTTGGCCCATGGGGGGATGGGAGGGGGGTGGATGTTTTTACCGGGGGTGCGGGCTCCCGTCTGGCCCTCAGGCCCCCTATCGTCGTCACTGAGCGTAGCTCCTCGGTCTCCGTTCAATTGCGTGTAGATGGCACTGCACGATGCGTTTGCTGGCAGCCCCAAGCTGGCAGCCCCCAGGCCGGCATTATTAGACACTCGATGTGCATACGTAATGTGCTGACAGTTGACGCGGGGAACACGGAAACGCTTTCATCGAATCGAACGAATTCGGATTTCAAACCAGGGAAAACAAAACCCTCGATCGCGATCGCTATGCGGAGTTAAACACTTACAATGAGCAGAGTGAAGTAATCAGGGTGGTCGTATTGGTGGGGTCAGGGTAGCCCCTCTCCTTCCCTCCCTCCCACCCACACAGCCCCCAACCCCGCCGTATTTCTTGGATTTGGTGACAGCAAAAGCGGTCATCTGTGCGTGGGTTTTAACGAAGATCAGGATGTGGTAAAAAATGCAAGAACTTTTTCTTGGAAAACAATCAATGGTGTAATGATGTCCTACATTTTAGCAGAAAGAAAGAAATATAATATATTAAATTCTTAAGACTCATGTCTTCTGTGTGGGTGTGTTTACTCTTCGACGTTTCGCCGCCGTCGACGATTTAGAACTAAGAGTTTTTTCCGAAATTTATCCGTAATCTTCAAAAAAAGTGGTAGTAAATGGGTGTAACTGCTGAGAACTTATAACAAACAAACTGCCAACGTTTCGCTAACTATAATGAAAGCTTCTTCGGGGCGATTGTCCAGCAGTTGAACCCATTTATTAACAGTTTTTTTGAAAATATAAAATATAACCGAACGGTTTGGCATTCTGGATCCACCGGTTCTCGTGAGCTCAATGAAGTTAAGCAACATCGCGCTGGGTCAGAGGTTGGATGAGTGATCATTAATACCAATACCTTGTTATGTGCGGGAGAGAGGTTGGAGGGTTTTAAACTGGTACAACAGCTTTACTCCCCTTGATATCAACCTCTTGACACTCGGCAACACGGATTAGTGGAGGAATTCTGCTGTTCAAGTTGCTGCTGTACCGTCCTTCAGAAGGGACGTTAGGCGGTGGTCCCGTTGGTGCTTTTCGACAGGAGTAGGCTACGTGCCAGTACTGGGTTCCCTCTCTTCTCTGTGCAGTGCATCACCCTTCTCATCACCCTATCATTCACCTACGTCTTGTGATAAATGCCATTAGGGGGGGGGGGGGGCCGGGTACATCGTTAAACACAACACAATAAAATGTATATAAATTCTTATTATCAATGCAAAATATCTGATCATGTGATAAGTATGCTTGGAGTAAGCAATGAGTGTATTTTACCTTATAATCTTTGGAACGAAGTAATACTATGCTGATAGAATTTTGGTATTTCGTTGCCAAAAGTCGTAATTTGAAGCAGTGGAGCAATGTTAGTGATAGAATTACTTCGCATTTTCTCTTGTAGTTGTGTACACTGGATGTAGAACTGCCTCAGATTGGACTTGGAAACTTTATTGATATGACGGTCGACATGGTTAGTCTCGGAAAAACGAAATTAAATCCAGCTTATGCACGTCCGGCAGCGAGAGCCAACAAAAGTGTACAAAGAATAGCATAACAATAGTTCTGTAATTCATTAGCAAAGTCCTGGTGAGTTGTTAATTAAAATCTCCCACGCCGCGCTGTAAAGTGAGACAATGCTGGCATTAGCATTCATTCATCTACCCTTGTTAATTGAAAAAAAGAAATGTTTTTTGCGGAGTATAAATGGTTGTAAAATCCATCACGCGTAAAGAAGACATCGGTAGCTGGCATGTGAAAGACGGCCAACGTGAAGTCACAACACAATCGTTGTATTTCAGAGTGAAGCTGGCACCTCCACCGAAGCGTGAACAAGTGCAGGCCGAGCGCGCGGCTGCTTTGCTGACACTAAAGCATCGCACGTTGCCGCCCGCCGACGTGCCGACCTGCTCGTGGGTGAATCAGCACATCTTCACGAGACTTCTGGTAAATACCACGACACGAGGCGAGGCGAGGCGAGGCGAGGCGAGGCGAGGCGAGGCGAGGCGAGGCGAGGCGAGGCACACACACACACACACACACACACACACACACACACACACACACACACACACACACACACACGACGGTTCATTTGAACGACTGGAGTCGACAATCACGTGCTATTTAGTGAGATTACTAGGGAAACATTGTGCTCTTGTGTGTCGCGTTCGATGAGCTCGCGCGAACTTTTTTGGGACGAAAATTTTTTTGGCAGATCAGATTTATTTAAACTTCAATGACGTGACTCCATAAAAAAATAAATAGATTCATGGTAGTTTGTGAAAAATATTGAAATCACTTCAAAATTACCTGCCTACTTGAGGACTCTAACCACGGACCTCTGGCCTACATGGCCATTGCTCTACCACTGAGCTGACCAGGGTACAGTGGTAGAGGAATGGCCATGTAAGCCCGAGATCCGGGGTTCGAGTCCTCAAGTAGGCTGGTATTTTTGAAGTGATATTAATATTGTTGACGTTAATACCAGCCGTGTTAATGGCGTAACCTTTGTAATCCTTGTCAACTCATGGCAGTTCTTAACCTTAGCACTAGTTTTAAAAAATAGTTTTTTTGTTAGTTTTTTTAATATTTGTTCTGAAGTGCTGGACAGAAAATGCCTGCTGTTCAAACTTTCCCGTGTTAATCTTATCGGAGGTCGAAGTTCGTTTAGTGCAAGCACTCCCTAAAACAACAGCCGGATTGGACATTTAGTCTGGGCTCTGAAGTCCCAACAAACAAAAACATAAGGACAATAAAACATTTTCAAAAATCCAAGTGCTGTGAGAGTTGAATGGAAGAAGCTTTACTCGCTCTTGCTCGCTCACTCTAACACATTTTTAACACGGAGCTGTGCAGTTAAGGCCCATCTACATCCAACATAGCCGTAAGCATTAACTTAAGAAATTATGTTATGTCATGTGAGGTGCCCACAATCAACACTTAATGCCTTATGTTTAGCCAATCAAATCGGTTCTGTCACTGTCAGCTGTGTGGCAGCCATTGTTGTTTTGGCTTTTGTTTGGGCTTTTGTTTTGGAGATTCCAAACGTAACCACACAGAAAATTTGTTTCGGAAGCGAGGACGAATCTGATTGGCTCTTCCTTTTGTAAAATAAGCATAACGTTTGACTCGGCCAAACTTTATGGTTATGTCATGTCTATGTTGTGTTATTACGTTTGTTGGAGCTAGTCTTACGTAAGTGCATGCACCAAACGTTGTGCTTACTGCTAACTTAACGTTAAGCTTATGGCTATGTTGGTTGTAGATGGGCCTTTAGAGTTTGTGACGGAAAATTCTATCATTGTCTCAAAAATACTCGTCATAACTGCACAATTTGAGACGATTATAGTATTTTCCATGGAGTTTATTATTGTTACAATGATTGGTGACAATTTTCAGAACTAAATGGATGCAAAAAAGGTTGACAATGTAGTATATATTTAGGTAAGGGGATTGACTGGTGTGGCTTAATCTCAAAGAAACACTTCCTTAAAAATATGTGTGGTTAATGTATCTGCTGTTTTCTGTTCCCACCACATGGCACTTGTTTGAAAATGAAAACTCCTTTCATTCACAAGAATGCATGCAGGATAGTCGAGGTATTACACCAACTAACAACGGTGTACCAATATCTTCATCACAGATCGCTCTAGTTTCTTTTCTTCTCATATCTGTTTTAATTTCCGTTAAGATTATAGAAAGTCGTTTCGGTATTTTCTCCTCGTCTTATTCTCCGACCATAAAACCGTCCCAAGATGTGAACATATTTCCACGAGCAGCGCATACCTACTTAGCGTTTGAATGATGGAAATAATTATGGCACTGGATTCCATTTTAATTTAATCATCGCTTAATGAAAAAACTAGTTTAACAGTAAGGACACGATTCTTTTCCTGGCCATTGCTGGCGAATGTGTTTCCGGGAATTAGAAAAGGCTAACCCCATGGCCATGTCCCTGTCGTACGTTACGGTACGTTACGTTACGGTACGTTATGGTACGTTACGGTACGTTACGTTCCGGTACGGCACGTTACGTTAGGGTACGTTATGGTACGTTACGGTACGTTACGTTCCGGTACGGCACGTTACAATAGGGTACGTTATGGTACGGTACGGTACGTTACGTTCCGGTACGGCACGTTACGTTAGGGTACGTTATGGTACGTTACGGTACGTTACGTTAGGGTACGTTATGGTACGTTACGGTACGTTACGTTAGGGTACGTTATGGTACGTTACTGTATGTTACGGTACGGTACGTTACGTTAGGGTACGTTATGGTACGTTACTGTACGTTACGTTAAGGCACGTTACGTTAGGGTACGTTATGGTACGTTACTGTACGTTACTGTACGTTACGTTACGGCACGTTACGTTAGGGTACGTTATGGTACGTTACTGTACGTTACGTTACGGCACGTTACTTTAGGGTACGTTATGGTACGTTACTGTACGTTGTGGTACGTTACGGTACGTTACGTTAGGGTACGTTATGGTACGTTACTGTACGTTACAGCACGTTACGTTAGGGTACGTTATGGTACGTTACTGTACGGTACGGTACGTTACGTTAGGGTACGTTATGGTACGTTACTGTACGTTACGTTAAGGCACGTTACGTTAGGGTACGTTATGGTACGTTACTGTACGTTACGTTACGGCACGTTACGTTAGGGTACGTTACTGTACGTTACGTTACGGCACGTTACTTTAGGGTACGTTATGGTACGTTACTGTACGTTATGGTACGTTACGGTACGTTACGTTAGGGTACGTTATGGTACGTTACTGTACGTTACGTTACGGCACGTTACGTTAAGGTACGTTAGGGTACGTTATGGTACGTTACTGTACGTTACGTTAAGGCACGTTACGTTAGGGTATATTATGGTACGTTACTGTACGTTACGTTAAGGCACGTTACGTTAGGGTACGTTATGGTACGTTACTGTACGTTACGGT
>QKMV01004250.1:0-10402 GCA_003287335.1 Lednia tumana
TAGATATAACGGTCTTATCAGGGTTAGAAATTTGGCAGCCCATTAAAAAACCTTCTATGCTAAGCACTCTTAAAGATTAGTGTCAGCAAAAGTTTGTTGTGTATATAGATATAGTACATTTGCCCAATTGAAAGGTCAAAACAACAAATGGTATGCCATTGTGATCAACAACTCAATCTTTTACGCTTTCGACCAAATCTTTTCAAACACCACACACCATATGTCCTTTAAAATCGTAGCTTGCTCAGGGGGGATTTGCATCGACAAGACAATGCCAAATCAAGCGCGTGCTTAACTCCTTTCTAGTGAGCAAAAACACGCCTTTTGATGTTCACTTGAAACTCCCAGAGTGTCACGCATTTCAACGCGCTCTAAACACCTTCGCAACAAAGAGATGAATCTTGCCCCGCGCTGACTTTTCATTCAATGAAAATCATTTCTCCTTTCACTTATAAATAAGACAAAAAATATCTCAAACTGACGCAAATTGCGGTGCACATCTAGATATGATTTTAAGTCTGAAAGTGGCTTTATTCTGACAGAACTCGCAATTTATATATTTTTTTTTATTAGCTGAAAACATAAGGCACATCAACGATACTCGAGCTTAATTGCATGGGCATCTGCACATTTTGTATCTCCCATTTGAGGTGGTTTGAGGCATTCTTCATTCCTCTCCAACAATAAAAAACTACCATAGCTACCAGTCATGAAAGTGAATGAAACAAACTAAATGCGAGTTGACGGTCATGGTCAATTCCGGCTTCACTTCGATTGAAGCCAAACCAGTACACCACAAATAGACACACAAAAGTTGGAGCCGGAAATAATTACATTTTACTTCGATTACAATGCGAGTGTGTCGTGATAATCATCTTCCAGGAGGTAACTTAATGACTAGGCTAACATGACCGACACTTTCTTCGTTTAACATCGCGGCAAGAAAGCCGACCGGACGATGCAAAAGTAAGGCAAAAGTGGCAAAAGTGGCAAAGAAACCCGATGCCAGCTTCAAAAATGCAATTTCTGCGCAGCAATTCAATCTCATAATTTTTCTTGGTTCAGCCTCGATCTGTTGAAGACGCAGAAGTTTCCAAAATAAAACTGAATTAATAATCGAAGAAAACGAGACGAAAGACTAATTTTCTTGCAATTTCCGTACAAACTTCATGCTCTCTTTTAACAACAGCTGATAGAAGCTGAAACGGACTTCGTCAATAACGCCAGGTGTGTTATCAATAAAATCCAATCAGTAAGTTTATTGTAGCAAACGCAACATTTCTGTCTAATGTTGTAATTATTTCTCGCACGACTGGTCAAGCCTAAGTGAGCCGACCGAGTCCGAATAGCGACCAATGTCTAGCTGCCGTGGAATCTGTATCACAGACTCGACGGCTATCAAAGCAACCAACACCATTTGTTTACGTCTTTCGTAAGAAAAGCGAACAATGCAGATCGATGTGTTACGATACCATCGACCGATTGTGATCTGTTGTGTATTGTCTGTGCATTTTGAGTGAAAGTATATGGATCCCTGCTCACTGTGCAGCGACGTAATCTATTTTAAATTCAATGTGATGTCCAGCCAGCTCAGCTATTTAAGAGAATTAGAAGAATCATAAGATGCATGTTAGCGTTCGAGCTTTAATGACTAGAGCATGCAATGGTCATCACTTTCATCATTTAGCCAACGAAATCGATTTTGAAACGTTTCAACTTTCATTAAAAAATCTGTATTGTCGGTGGGTGTATGAATCGGCGTAGGATTTGGCACTTGATGCCACCTCAAACAACGCTGTTTGACTACTTTCATTGGAGAATCATTCATCATAATCAAAGTATTTAGCGTATATTTAAGATTTTAAAAACAGATTAAGGTTGGTCGATAATTTATTACCTTAATTTGATTATCCATTCATTAATCACGCATCTTTTGTTCAAAACACCAGCGGAAAAGGCAGATTTTCCGCGAGCAAGTGTTGCCCCATGCCGGTGGAAAGATCCCTGCAGACGCTTTCCGCGCCGACCGACTGGCGTTGAACCGGCTCAACAAGGACGGGATCTCGATCCCCGACGGCGTCCTCCTCGACGCGCGGCGCCACGACAAACATCCCCATGTGGGACGCAACTCAGACCTTGAGATGTCGGTCATTAAGGTGATCCTCACGCCCGACGGCCGCTACGTGCCCCCCGAGGGAAAGTACAACGACGACCACCCCCAGACCATCGACTCCACGTACATCATTCGACCTCCAATAGGTGAGACAGGGATTGGTTTCATTGCACGCACGGCCCGTTTATCGACACGGATCAGACCATCTAAGGTGAAATGAGAGTACACATTCATCATCAGCTCATCATAGAGATGGGCCATTCAACCAGCGTTAAAATTGAAACAAATTGAGTGTCTGTAGAACATCATCTTCAATTATAGACGATAAATAAAAAAAAAATTAAATGAAGCCATGGTCGAAACGTGAGATATGTCAGGACAGCACGCTTTCATTTTTCATTCTTGAGATGCCTATGCCGTCCCAGCCAAATGTGTCTATTGCACCTTGTCACAAGGGATCGGGAATAGAAATGAGCGCTGGTTTGGGGCCGTGCCCTGTGGCAGAGAGCAGTATTTCCTTGAAAGGTCAGGAGAATACACGAAAAATCACATACAGGATAGATCTCACGGCTGCAAGCCACGCACTTTCTCAAGACGAGCTCGCAAAAACCATTAAAACACAACTTTACCAAAGCTATAAAATTTTACGGATGGTCAGTTACCACTAGCTGTGAAAATAACGGATTTTTTTGTTCGTGACGCCCGTTCAAAGTCAAATGGGAATCGTTGAAGCACGTCTTACACAACATCGGCAATGCTTTTAGCTCGCATTAATGACCATTGAAATCGCCAACGAATGTAAATTGCTACGGAAACTGTTTTCTGATTTCTATAATCAAGGGTCGTACACGCACGATTTCCGGCGGCCGAAGCTGCAACACGCCCACGTTCCGGTTCCGTCCAAGCTGCAGATCCCCGCGCAGGTCGAAACCCCGAAGCCGCTGGCCAGCTTCAGTCCGTACGATTTCGGCTTCGCCCCGCCCTCGAACTTCGTCTTCCAGAGCCACAACGCCTTCTTCCCGAATTACTTTCACCCCTTTTACACAGCACAAGTAAGGTTGGGCATTGTCTTTTTAGATAACTTTGAAAAAATGCTCGAAAAAAGTAAATAGGTCAAATGTTTCGACAGTGAATACTAGAGCCGTGAACCTGGAATGGAACGTTAGAAACTTTCAACGGGGCTTCTTAATCTGTTTGGTAGAGATTTTTGGCCTAAAAAGGGTCTCGTGTATGGGAGTGTTGGCAGAGACATGCTACGCCACATTATTGATTCCAGAAAGTCTGTAGATAGCTATGAGTCCTCCTAAGTAGGTATTTAGTTAGCCCACATGTCGACGTTAACTATCTGTGAAAAACAATTCTATATTTCACTTACTTTATAGACTATCACACTGATTCAAATTTAAAAAACATGCTATTATTTGAGAAGGACGAAAATGGCGCATGGTGGGTTTTGGTCGCACGCCGAAAAATCAGGGGTTCACTCATTACAAGTAAATTAAAAATTACGTTTGTTTCTCGCAGGATTTCCCGCCGATCGAGTCGTTTTTTCACGACTTCAATCAGGAGCGCTTCGTGAGGCAGGCTGACAAGAACCGGGTCAAGTTCCCGACCGACGAAGTGACTGAACGCCCCCAGCCGCAGCCCCAGCCCCATCTTCAGCGGCAGCAGCAGAAGCTGCGAGCTCTGCGCGCCGGCTTCCAGCCTTCACCCGTCGACACCAGCAACACCTGCAACGGCGTCGGCAGAAACGAGGGGAAAATGTTCGCAGACGTCGACAAAAAGTGCCAAGTGGGTAAAATATACATCCGAAAGTTCATGTTCACGAAACACCATAAATTTCGAAAAATTAGAATCTAGTTCACGGTAAAAATCTTTTGAGGATCAAGTAATTGTTCCGCTCAGCGTCAATAGGTCAAGTGAGCATAAATTTGGCGATAACACGCTTGTCATCAATTACGCAATTATTTTGCCAAGCATACATCTTTGGCAACTTTCTTTTTGATATCGCATCACATTTAAATGTTTAAGGATCAAGTGTAACCACTAGCTAAAATGAAACCAAAGGTTAAGGAATTTCACGTAAAACTTTGACCACATCACCATATGCGTGAATGTGTTGCAAATAATTAAAACATAGCCAATCCATGAAGGCAATGAAAGCAGGGTCCAAAAGACGAGATAAGTGTAGTTGCTATCTGGCTGGAAGCCCAGTATAAAATTTGAATCGGAATGTGGATTTGGTAAAATTCGCTTGACTTTTTGGCAAACCCTCGGGGTGCACTTTATTGCATATCTTGCACTAGCTGCATTCCAGAACTAGAAACGAAAAACATTGCAGCTACACTCGAGAGAAAATGCCCAAAAGTATTGAAATTTCACAAAGCTGTCACTCAAAACCACAGACACATCCGTCACTTTCAACTAGGGCTCGCCAGGAATCCCAAATTTCAGTCACATATGTAAACGAGCCGCGCTCCGTTTGCTAGCCAAGGTTCGGAAGCTGGTGCTTTCACCATGCAACGACATGCGACAAGTTAAGTTAAGAACGCGAGGACGATAAGACCATCTGCATTGTCATGCAGACTGTCGGTTGACGCTACATCGCCAGCTACATTCGAGGGAGGGCACGCATTGTTCCTAGTCTGACCCCAGAAAGTCACCCAGATGTGCAACAACAACTTTCCATCAAAAACTGCATTCAGGTTACAACATGAAGGTGTTTTGACCCCTTTCCGCTTTCGTTTGGTATAGACTTGAGGCTTACATCTCCAGCCCGTGCGGCGGAAGAATGAGGATTTTACATTTTATCTGCGAATGCATTTCCCTGCTCTGTTTGCGTCTGCGTTTGCGCGAAGACAAAGACCCATCATTACACCCACTTGATTACTCTTTAGAATGTTGATTTCTAATATATCAAGAGCGAGAGATTGGTCGATTATGATCATTGACTGAGATAAAAAGATAACAGCTAAGCAATTTTATAACATTTTATATTTTAATGATGTTACCTGTAACTTCCTCAATTAATCAAATTTTACTTAGATCTATCGAGAAAAATCTTAAATAATTTGCAGCATTGTCGTGCCACGATTTTATTTTCCGCTGTGTTACGAATGTTGATGAATTGGCGAAAGTAGGAATGATTTAACATGAATTTGGAAGTAAATGTAAACAAATGCTTGCATGTCAAAACATATCAGAAACTTCCTGTTTATACTGACGTTAAAATGTAATGTTATTGGTCTTGTAACATTTCAGGAGTTCTATGTCTGCCGAGAAGACGGGAGCAAAGAAGCATTTGCCTGTCCAAAAGGCTCGCTGTTCAACAACGCACTGCGTCGTTGTGATTGGTGGCAAAACGTTCGGTGTAGATGATTATTAAATGGGTTTTCAACTCATTCTTAGTGTAAATAACAGACTTGAAAACGCCATTCAGTTTAAAAGACATCGAGCCACTTCTGTGTCGTACACTTATTAAAATAATGTATAATGTACAGCTGATGAATGCAAATGTATCAAATTTCGTTGATCGTAGTGGTGAAACTATTTTTTATATGAATTAACTAATGAAGAGTACCTATAGTTAAAGCAAAACTACTTACACTATAATAAGCATGCCATGAACTTGAGCATCAATTATTAAAATTTTAATCATAAAAACAACATGCAATTTCATATCTAACAGCGATATTGTTAAACGGCAGTAGCACAGAATGTAGCTATCCCTGTGCGGTATAGTATTGAGGTACCAGCTGGTATATCTATATGCACATAGCGCATGATGTCAGTTTAATTTATTTCAGTGTTATTACAAACAGACCACGTCTTCTGTACTTTCTGTGGCCAAAATAAACCATATCATTCATCATAACTGGTTTTTGTCTATGCAAAGAGAAAAATACTTTTGAAATGTCAGTGTCTTCGCCCACATAAAAAGTCCAAATTCAAAAGACCTAAACTTCCCACCCACTAAGCGACGTTGTAATTGGATCCATCGATTAGAAGTGATTGTCATCTCACCAACATTTTTCACATTAGGTCTAGCCCTTTTACGGCGAGCTAATGTCCTAATGTACAATAATCACAATGCTTTCGACGACAAAAGGGCAGTAAATTGCAATGGGATTTTGCATAAAAAAGAATAATCAAGCAATAAAAAAATCATATTAACGACCTAAATAAACATTATTCTTCAACACGCTTTGCTGTTGACGTATCCTGTATAAAAATTGTTCTGGATGCAGACTATAAACTGTCACGGTCGTTCTCTGATAGGCTCAGTTATGCGTTCTCTAAATATTTACTATGTCTTGGTTGTGTTCCAAAGCTGCCTGCACATTTCGACCTGTTCGATCAACCATGAGTTCATATCGATGATTTTGCTGGCAGCTTGGCGTGAAATGTCACTGCAGTGTGGGAGCATTGGCCGTCTGGAACCTTCAGGAGGAAATGACATTCAAAATAGACATGGAAGTAAAAAAGCCAGTCCACTTGGATTTTAGATAACGTTGCTATTCCGCGGGTATGTAAATTTCTTGTTGAACTTGACGTACTTTTTTTTTGGAATTACGCAGGTTTGCATGATGCGTGGCTTCAAAAGGAAATCATTCGCACGGTTGGAAAATATCTTCCAATCAAGACGGTGGACTTGGACAAATTTGAAAGAGATTGCAGCATTCAGATGAACGTATTTATCACTCATACAAACCAGACGAGTATCGCACTGAAAAAGGTGGGAAATTAGAGTATTGTAATTTATAACTCACGAGTAACACATAGGTTCAGCTATCAAAAGTTAGAATTTCGACGGCCGTAATAAGAATACATTTACGCAGAGTTCAGTAACCTATAGTATTAAATCCTGTGGTTTCTGTAATTCTTGTAATTCCTCTTAGTTCGTTGCCTGTAGGATTAACTCATGTCGTGCCTGTAATTCCTGTAATTCCTGTATTAATTCTTGTGCGAGATTTTACGGAGATTAAATATCTATACGAGACAAATTTCTTGCAATAACCCAGTTGATTGCGGCGGGACGGGATTTTGACCGACCTCGGTGGCTGCTTTTCAACAACGACCAAAGACCGTTGGAGCAGATCTTCGACGGAGTCGATGTGCCATTTTCTACACCGTTCACGGTCATCGAAAACTTCGGGCACAGGGTGACATTGGTGGACGTTTTCCGGATTTCGGCAGGGTCTACACTGCAAACCATGCTGCTTGGAGAATGGACCGCCGAGCAAGGATTTAGACTCGATCAGAACGGATTTTATGTGAGGAGACATGACCTACGCGGTCACGTTTTCAAAGTTCTCATAAGGAATGTAAGTCGTTAGATTTGTATGTTGACAGCAAAACACACATGACAACAGGCGAAGAATTCTTTCCAATCCCGTTGCATTCTTGTCTTGTTTTGAGAAAGAACACTCCCGTGTCCACGGTCACCGAAGTAAATGGCAAACTGAAGATCAGCGGATTCATCGGCCGTCTTTGGCGACTCTTGGAAGAGGCCTTGAATTTCAAGTGTGTGTTTGGATACTCACATGTTTAATTTTTTGCGGGGACATATGTGGACGTATTACAAATTATTTTGTTTCCTTAGGACTGTTTTCGTTGTGCAAGAGGATAGAATTTTGGGAGTTCGAACTCCAGACGGGAACTGGACGGGAATGATCGGGAGACTTCTGTCCGGAGAGGTTGACGTGGCACTGGAAATGTTCTCAATGCTAAGTTTGTCTACGACAGGACTTGAAGTTTCTACCCAACTTTACCAAACACAGTACGCGGCCGATTTAGGCTTAGCTTAATCCACGTATAGTCTAAACCTTTATTTCTGAAATAGCATTGGTGAAATGGCAAACTAAATATGAAACCAAATTTAAACTTGACATAACGGTTTGACGTGCTGGATACACCAATTCTCGTGAGACTACCAAAATTAAGCAACATTGCGTTGAGTCAGAGATTGGATGGGCGACCGTTCATCCCAAGACCTAGTTCAGGTTCTATAAGAACCTATTTCTGTCAGGTTCTGTCAGGTTCTGTCAGGTTCTGTTCAAAACCCAGTTCAAGTTGGAAGGTTTGAAGCTAGTTCAGCAGCTTCAATCTCTTAGAGGAGGAATTCGCACTGTTTAAGTTGTACCGTCCTTCGGAAGGGACGTTAAGCGGTGGTCCCTTAGTGCTGTTCTACAGGAGAAGTCTACTTACCGGCACCGGGTTTCCCCTCTTCTCTGTTAGGTTCATCATCACCTTCATTATCAACCTATTATTCACCGACGCCATATGACCATTGCCACAGGGTGAGGAGTCGAGTGCGTCGTTAAACACTACATAATCAATGAATACAAGTTATGGTAAGTCCTGAAGTACAGATTGCATTCTCTACACTTTTTACAGACGGAGAATTGTCTCTGGATTACAGATGTACTTTAATTTTCGTATATGTAATTTTTTGGCTCCGTCATGTCCCTTTAAAAAATCAGAATTGGTCAGCCGAAAACGCGAAGTGACGTCAGTTGCCTATACACGCGTACCTGGTACCTAATCTCGCCAATAGAAATCTCGGCGTGATACTAACACCCTGTCAATAGCCAATCGCAACAATCACATGACGTCACTTACCTACGGACGAAAGAAAGACTTTTTGAGCCACCAAATAAATGCCGATTGTTTAAACGACATAATTAGCGTAAAATACGTCGTGGCAAGAAAAGTAAAATGGTTTTCAGGGTTGAATTCTAAGCAGAACATAATAAAGAAATAAAATTGGTAGAGGAGATTTCCGTATTGGATGATTAACTCGACTTGGATTGCATAATTATTGACGAACAGGCACGTTTCTCGCAGGCACCGCGCGTTCATTCAGAAGATTAAACTGAACCAACGTTTCAAGTGGGACAACTACTTGACGCCGTTTGATAAGAGGCTTTGGGACGCCCTCTGGAGGACTATTCTGTTGCTCTCCATATTTCTGGCGATCGTCTACAGACTCGGCCGTCGATTCGGCACTGAATCTCACGAAGAGCCCTTTCGATATTCTTTCTACGATTCATGTCTCTACATTTTTGGCTCTTTTTGCCAACAAGGTACGATTAGAACAACCCTCACTGAGAAGGTCAAATACCAAAAAAACTGTTTTACAACCTGGGTATGCAAGCTAAGAAATCCACTTAAACTTTACCAACGTTTTGCGAGCTATACTGTTTACCTTTTCAGGGGTAATCGCTTCTGAAAACAAAAACAATGTGACAAGAGAAAAATCAAATAGGCTTAATCCAGAGTCAATAAGGACTCTTCAAAATGCAGCCCCATAAGAGAAGCATTACACACACGATTTTAATCGTCTCTGGAATGCCTTTTTGAATGAGTCCTTATTGACTATGCATTAAGCCTTTTTGAATGTTGTCTATTCTAGTAAGGCCTACTGACCAAAGAATAATCGACTCTGCATCTATAACTCACCTAAATTGTTGGGAAAGTTTTAGTGGATTCGCAGCATTCACCCAGTTTGCAAAACATGTTTTCTGAAAACTAGAGCCAATATTTGGAGATAGACAAGAGACTAAAGTATTTAAGAAGGCCAAAATGAATGTACAATGATAAAACGACTTGCATCTGTTGTATGTGCGTGCACTGTCGTGAATTTCAGGGCACAACTTCACCCCCTGCTCACATGCGTGTAGGATCGTGTACGCGACTGGTTACTTAACTGCGATCATTTTGCTGAACGCATACTCTGCAGCCATCATCTCTTCTCTGACCAACGACGATGTTCACCTGCCCTTCGAGGATCTAGAAGGGCTCCTAGAAGATGGGACATACTGGCTTGGGGCAGAGAAAGACTCTGCTCTGCACAATTACTACAAGGTCTGGTAACGTCATTTCAAATGCTCTGGGATTGAGATGTAAAACAATGCTTTTTATGTTAGATATTAAGCATCGGGGGTAACGGGTTAGCGGACCAGGGGCCCTATTTTCGAGTTTAAGTCAAGTTACTAACGATGACGAAAGAGGTAACGTGACGGCTTTAGCTCAACTTTGGTCGAGGCTGCAATTCTTGAAAAATTAGGGCATGGCCACCGGTCGCTAACTCAGGGGCCCTATTCCCAAGTTTTAAGTAATGACCTAAATGGTCACATGACTTGTTAAGCGCACCTGTGCTTAAAGTTCGTGTTCTTGAGTCCTCAAGCTGGTTGACCTAAAAGAAAAATCTATGTTTTTAAAAAAACTGTTAATAACTGGGTTAAACTGCTGAAAACTTAACTGAAACTAAACTGCCAACGTTTCGCT
>QKMV01004255.1:0-10399 GCA_003287335.1 Lednia tumana
CCTTGAACTCCTAAACAAATTGGGGGCAAACCCCCCTATTGAGACGCCTACCACTACTATCTGCTAGCCTTTATACCACCTACCCTGTCTCAGAACCCACCGCACGCCACTGGGGACAAGGGGAGGTGAACACAAGGAAAACTCCTCATGTATAACTTTTCTACGGAACGCATGTCTCAGCTTCTTTAGCGTAGGTCTTAGAATCACTGAACGCAAGGAACCGTAGAGATTGTACGAACTCACGTAGATTTCCAAGTGCTTTCAGCCTTAGAATAGCCCGAACTGATGGGCAATAGGTGCGAGAAGACGCGAACTTGATCTCATCTCAGATGTAGAGTGGGGATCTTAAAGAGATGTTTCATTGACCGCGTCAAGAAGTTTGTCGATCTTCATCATAAACAACTTACGTGGACAGCTTAATTTAAGCAAAATTCCGTAATCGGCATGTAGGCATAGAGTTTTGAAGAGTTGAAGACTGAAAAGGTCAATGCGATATGAAAAAGAATCGCCTTTTAGTCTGTTCAATTTTGAATCTAAACTCTAAAGCTCCACGGTTCTCAAATTGATACAGTCTCAGTCTCACATTTAAACGGCAGTAGAGGAAAGTATGAGATATAAGTAGGCAGTCATCCGTTATCTTTGATATAACTTTCATATAGGTATCAAAGAGCTGTTTTGCTGATATTTTCTATCCAACGAAAACATTTATTTCATATTTTTATATCGCGAAGAAGAAAACATGGTACACATGGCTGTGAACCAGAAAGCTTTAATTAAAGCTTCACTGTATGTCGCACAAAATAAACTACAACTAGTTTTTATTGATAACGTGATAGCGCCCTCAAACCGAGGGTCTGATAGTCAGTTCATTAGTGGCAACCTGATTTCTCGTGCACATTTCCGTAAACCCATGATTTTCATTTGCTCTTGGAAACCAACGTATTTAAAAAATACAACCTCTCATGTAGTTTATTTCAAAAATTGGTATGATATATTGTCTTTGTTGAAACATCGTGGCAACTTTGCGAAAAGACATTGCACCACTAGGGAGCAGACCAAACTATCCCAATCGAATCAAAAAGTTACTAGGTCCTACATAGAATTAATTTTATTCATCTGATAAATGTTAATAAGGATTTCTTACACAGGTTCCTTATCCTCGAAAGCTTTTCCACAATGCGAACCATTTTCATGTTGCACTATTCCCTGTTACGTCGCCAAGCCAAGTCCATGATCAGGCTAGCTGATCCCAGGGTATTTGGAGATAGTGATAGTTACCTGTCTGCTGATTTATTGTATTGATCAGGAAGGCGGGAAGAGCAGAGCACTTTCCTCTTGACAATACATGCTGATCGCTTCTGGTTCTGGTAAAGCATAGCCAGTCTAGCATCTCCCTTTTCGGAATGGATATCTTGTTTGCCAGCCGAGCCCCGAATTATTTTCACGGTGTTTGAACTGACATAGACTTTTTTAATATGAACTTTGTCAGGCATGAGCTGATTATTGATCGTGCTGATGAAGTTATTAATTTCAGAGAAGGAATCGCGTGAAAATGTCTCTCGGATGACGAGCTATACTTGCGTTCGAAGTTTATTTATTTCTCCTACTTTCTTCAAACTTCTACTTAGTCTGATAAATTATTGTCTAAAAGCATGAACTCGTTATTTCCTTTATTTATCTTTTAAGTGGCAGTATCTATAACGTATATTTACGTATATTTGCATTTTGAAATGCAGTCTGAAGAGCGAGCGAAAAAAGAAATGTCCCAAGTGTGTTTAACATCTCAACCGACCGCAAATACACATTCATTTAGTTTATAATTAAAAAAGATTGAGTGAAATACCTCGCAGTAATGGACATTGGAATGTTAAAGAAGTATTTACATGCATATCCAAAAAAGTTATTATCAATAAAGGCTCATAGGCTAGGAATTTAGCACAGTGGAGCTTTTTCGACTATAGCTATGGAGCACCCAGCAAAAAATCATGACTAGCTACTTACTCGCCCATCTTTCTCGTGTCTAGAACAAATTTGTTTTTTTAATTAGTGAATTTGTTGCCACACAATAAGCGGATTACTGCAGGTATGTGTCTCGTTATTTGCATTTTCATGTGCTATCCTCGCGTAGATCAAGTCGACGAGCGGGCCGGCCGAAATCTTATACAATTTTCATCAATTCATAAAATTCCTCAAATATGTTTTGGAATACCATTAAAGACTATCATAATAAGTTCAAGTCTTTACGAACATGTTCATTTAGCGGGTAACAGCACCTTTAAACCAAAGGCAATAGGCCGAGGTATATTTGAAACGATGTAAGTCTATGCGGCAATTAGTTTTCATTTTGTGTAAAATCACCGTCAAAAGGTTAAACATTAAGCGAAATTAATAACAAGGTCTTCATTTTTCCCAACCCAATTATTATTTCTAACGTGAAATGCGGCACAGGCGTTGAAAGAATTAATTCGTTCAATTGAATCTTAAAAAAAAGGAGAAAAATTGACGAAGGGTTCAAACGCCAAACCTATCGTAAGGGTCATGACTACGCCGCTTGAATTTGGAATAAGACGAGTGGTTCAACAAAGACAGCTTTTTATTTCTCTCTTGTCAGACCATTTTTATCTCGAAATTCAAAAAGAAAAGCTCAACAACTAAAGGTCGTTATTCCGTGTGCGATTCAATTCGCATTCGTGACTTGAATTCCTAGTATATAACGAATGCATGCAGTGAGCCTTTTAATTAACCTGGATCTGTGTTTGAACATTTGAAATGGTATTCGTAAAAGTCAATATGATTTGATTTGCGTGCAAGATACAACATTAACCCGAGGATTGATTATTGAGCTCTTGGTGCGAGTCACGGGGAGAATAAGTTGGATTCAGCTGAGAGCTCAAGTTATTTTTATCAACCTCTTGTCTACCTCTGAATCGTGTACGGCTTTACTAGCAGCTCGTTCCGGTGTTAGCAGATTAAGTGCCACCTAGCACCTATATACCGTAGGCGTCGGTGGCAGTGACGACGCTAAAGCCCGTGACCCGGTAAAAACTTCCGCCCCCTATGGACCACCCCCAGTGAAAGTAAATTAAAGGCACAACAAAACCATTTGTTTTTCTCAATTTGGAAGAAAGTGCAAGATTTGGTGACGTTTACACTACAGTTGCAGGGAAACTGCAAAGCTGAAACCGATGTCCATGTGACGCTCGTTTCGCCTCTTCTGCAGCAAATTCAGTTTTTGTCCAAACTCAACGAACAGCTGATGGGGCAGACTGTGTAAAAACGAGCGAAACTTTATGAAAGAGGCTATGCTGAAAATATTCACCCCACTCCCAAAAACACAAATCAGTGGGCAACTCTGTCAATTTTGGGGTCTCACTAGCTCCCTCCTCCACAATGGTAGGTACTATAGCGTCGTTACTGGTCGGTGGTAAAATGGATGTGCTTGGAATGTGCTACATTCTGTGAAAAGGAATGTAGGCACATAAGGTTTAAGAGTATTTGTTAATGTTATGCTAATTTATTATTTGCTCGTTTTACCACATTTTTACAATATTGTTCATTGAACAGGATATGAGCTTCCGATTTTCGATACTGACGGAATTTTTCGGCATTGCGGGCCATTTCTCATTCTAATGTGACATTAGGCTCGGCTAGGTTTGTCTAGCACAAAATTTGTCCTTGAAGACTCCGGTTGGGGACATGCAACTAGTCAAATAACCTTCACCAGACCTGTTACCACATGGAGGTGTCTGGCTGAATTCGGACCAGTTCTTAGTCTCACCAAAACTTGCAATGTTATTGAAATCGGAAATTGAGGAGAATAACTCATTAAGAAACAACCAAAACAGAATTGGAAACATTCCTCAGCTAAAGCTTATTTTATTCCTTCATTGCTTTCCGCTCAAAATGCAAAGATACGGTTCTTTTACTCCCACGGTTTATTTCAAGCGATCTGTGCCACTTTTACAAATGTCATTTATTTAGTCGCTTAAAAACGCTTGCCAAGGATGGCAAGAATGCCAAAGGATACCATTTCATTGCTGCGGTAGGCTGTTGCTAGGGTTTTTATGTCGAGATAAGCTTCCCATTAGCTTGATTAGGTATCAAGTAGGCGTAAGCATGCAAAATTACGTCATTATGCGTATTCAGTTCCAGTTTATTTTCTGACAAACTCTGACTTAAAAATGACGTAACTTCTCAGTAAAATGCCTTCCTGGTAAATTAAAACCATATTTATGATTTTGAAATAATTTTCCATTCATTAAATGGATCAAAACCTCTTGAACTAATTTTTCATGTAGACTTGAATGCGTCATAGTAGTCTAAAATAAAATGAAAAAAAATTGGGGAAATTTGTCGAATTTATACCAATTATTTAAGATTTCGGTCAGCGCGCACGGCGACTCAATTGACGCGAGAATAGCGCAGAAATATGCGTAAATACGACACAATATTCCTTCGATAATCACTTGACTGGGGCTGAAATAAACTGTCTACTGCAAAGCCAATTTTTTACAAAACGTTGGAAAGATGAACGAACATGTCTTCAGTTCCCCATGTTTTTGGGACCAAAATTACTCCTCGATGTTTAGGTTTGAAAAGATCCCCTGTGTGATGTCTAAAGGAAGTTTCCAACTTGAGCAAACCAACTGAAAAATGGCATGTTTGACCATTTTTCCTCCAGCTTGTATGTGAGAAAACATTTCCTTTGTGCCTCAACATTCCGAACTATCAACCATTGAAAAGTTACCTTTTTTATTTTAGGGGATTTTAGCCCCTTAAAAGTATAGAGAATGCAATCTGGACTTCGAGTCATGTTACTTATTGTGAGATTTACTTTTAAACCACGTTAGCTATATGTTACGGGATTAATTGTTCTTTGAACTTAAGGGAAAAGAGCCCTCATTTGCCTATCCCCGTACGGGTAGCAGTGATCGAAGATTAAACGTACCAACACTAATCGTAATGAATGATGACTAAGGAAGTTGATTTTATCGTTTTGTTACAATCAAGTACATAATAACTTAGTGGTTCACGGTTTTATTCAGTTTTGCTCTGTTTATATAAACAGTGAACCAATGAGCCAAAACCGTGAACCAGCCCACGTGAACCAGCCCACGGCTCTGGAAACTACCGTTTAACCATAATTACTTATGTTTAATTCATTTACATGCTTTAATTGAGTAGATTTTGATCCAATACTTGAGGACTGCTGGTAAGAATTGGTGGAGTTTGATAGCGGCACGGGCCATCTCGTGAGATGCTGGCTACGATTAGGTGCCCTAAGTCCTAAAGTGTAGTCCTAAAAATGTTAGTGGGTGCACGCAATGAAATCATCCCTCTCGCTCTGGGGTTGCCATGTCCAAAATATTAGAAAACAAGACAAATGTATGCCGTTATAAAATATCTGACGCCGAGAGGGGGGTCTAGGGGGTATAGCCCCCGAGCAAAGTGGGGGTTCGGAGGCTGCGCCCTCAATTTGTTTTGAGATATCAAGCTCATTTAGAAGCAAATCTACG
This sequence comes from Lednia tumana, assembly GCA_003287335.1. NCBI lineage: Eukaryota > Metazoa > Arthropoda > Insecta > Plecoptera > Nemouridae > Lednia > Lednia tumana. Next base: position 5,517 of record QKMV01004255.1, read on the forward strand.
AATTTCAGATAAAATCACGGTAACCTTGGCAATCGATAGTTTTATACCAACTTTTTAAAGCGTAAATTAAAAATATTGGAATTTGGATGAGGTTTCTTCTAATTTTGTTTTTAAAAGATAATTGGTTTGCAGTGATACGTTCAGAAATCCGAATTCGTTACCCGAGCTCATGGACTCTCACAACTTATTATTTTTATCGCAAATTTAGTTCGATTAGGTACTATAAACATGAATACGAGTTTCAAACATCGGATTTGTGCTACCAACAGTAAAAAGTTCTTAACTATTGTTCCAGGCAAAAATTACGGACGTTAGTTGTTTTTTAGGACAATATGTTGGATTTTTTGTGGAGTTATTCAAACATTTTTATTTAACACGGATTGAAAAACGCGTCTAATTTAAATAGAGCATGTATCGTAATTTTTTTAAACAATCATATTGATCGGCTTTGAAAGCGTAAAAGGTTTTTAAGTAGGTGTATAGAATGGACTTATGCTCACTATCGAACTTGCTTACCAAGGTTTCCATTCTTGCAACTAATCCACGGATATTTTTTATTAAACTCCCCAAAATTATTTTGTGTCCATATCGATGTCCACTCTTGGGAAGCTGCCTCGGCTGCGGGTTCACTGTCGGTATCACAGTCAGAATACAAAGCCGGGCTTTGAGAAGCCTGCGACTCGCACTCCTCAACTACACTTTCAACCACCAAATCGATTATTTTGGGTTTTTTAGGGGGAGAAATGCTTCAAAGGGGACGCAAATCAACTTGCTTCTTTCTCTGCATCTTGACTTGAACTAACGCATATCCAGTGTTTTGAGTAAACAGTCATAGACAATTTCATTTGGTTATTACTAGTATTTTTGTCTTACTCGGATTCTAATTATTTGCAGCTGGGTTGCTTTCGAGGGTTACATCATATAACATCGGTGCGAGGCCGCGCAAAGCGGCAATTCCGACAAAAGTATTGCTGCGAGTCTTGTTTCAGTCAGACTTACTAGTTACTTACCTAACCCCTTTGTCGCGACGCCGACAGTGTCCAAGGTCCCAGCCCGCAAATACGCTGGCATTAATATACAATAGCATTCGTGGTAGGTTTGTATGGATCTTTTGGAATGTAAACCAAAAATTCAATATTTTGGTCTTGGGAATGAAGAGGCATTTAAAATAAAATGAATTAAACACAGCGTTCACATGCGTTCCTCTGCGTTTTTCTAGGATTTAAAGGTGAGGGTACGGTCAAAAATCAAAAAAGAAGTGGGTGAACTGCGTGCACCTGCGTGCATTGACCACTACATCACTGCCCCTAAGGCCGGTACTTTGGTCTAGAGTGTTAACAGTTTGCCCACCACAAATTGCAACAGAAGTTTTTTCATATGGTTGGATTCAGAAAAAAACAAACTTTTGGCATACGAAAAGTCTACCTGAATCAAAGTACCGAGGCTGGGCCTCATTGGCTAATTAGTTAAAATTCAATTGGTTGCATTTACTTTTCATGACATCACTCAAATATCTGAAGTTTGGTATCAAACAAAAGAATCCCTATCAAGGAATTAAAAAAAGAATTAGAAAAAAATATTATGGTAATTTAAAGATCAAAGACGTCTTAATAAGGCAAAAACTAATTATTACTTCCTACTGGCTCCAATAATTAGTCGCATTAAAAATCTGAAAGCTACAAACTCGCACATATTATCGCTCAAACTCGAGCACATGTGCTAGCGTACCATAACGAAAAATTTCTGGAAATAACTAGCACTTAACGATAAAGTAACTATAATGAAAAAAACAACGTATTTATAGAGGGAACGTTACTGAAAGAGTAAAAGTAACGCTGTTTTCGGGTTGAGAAGAAATGAGAATATAGGTACTGTTGAAGCCACTCTGCTAGAAGAATGGGTTTATAGAGGTAAAGGGGCTATATACACCCACTAAATGAACATTTACATATTGAATTCAATGGACAATGATAGTCTTAAATGGTAACCCAAAAAATACTTCGAAATTCTATGAATTTATCAAAACTATTTAAGATTTTGTCCGGTGAGCGCGGCGACTCGAGCGACGCGAGAATAGCACAGGAGTATGCAAAAAATGCGACAGATATCTTCAGTAATCCGCTTCTTGTGGCTAAACGAATGCACTTATTAATAAAACAAAATTTGTTTTGGCACAAGAAAGATGGACAAGTATTTTAATGGCCACTATCTTTTTCTGATCATACGAGCTCCCTGGTCCCATAGGTTGCAAAAGCTCTACGGCCATTCTCAAACGAGAAATTATTTCCGATTGGAACTTGCTCGAAAAGTAGCACACTCGAAAATAATTGTTTCTCCGGCTCCGTGATAGTCCATAATTGTTATACCTCGCAAAATTCCCAACTTATTAACCTTTATTGGTAATAAATGTTTGGATTAGTATGGAAAAGCCCCTGTAAGAGGATAACCATACGGCTTCATCTCCGATCCTATCGAGATCATTGGAGATTAAAGTCCAATACTGTTTGGTCAGCAAGGAATTGTAACTTGTATGGTTCTTTGAGTTGCCTATATTGATATATTCTGCAGTTCTGTTACGCACACAAACGAAACATCACATCTATGGTATCCGGCCGCATTTTCAACTATATATACATATAACGTATCTCTTCCATATTAAACATGCTTCACAATCGAGTCCAAATTACGGGCCATGGTACAATGAGGTATCGATTTTCATCCATTGTAATTCAACTCGTCTACATAAATAAGCATGGCTAAAATAAATTAATTTTAAGTTAAACGGGGGTTTCGTGAAGCTTCAACCTTCGAAATAAACGCAGTGACAAATATGAAAGGTGTAAAAAGTTTTTCAAACTTCAACCGAACTTGTAAAAATAATTAGACAATATGATAATTTATACTATCCCATTCAATCTTATTTTGGAATGGTGCCCAGAAATGACAGAAAATATCATAAATCACCGGCAAGTGGCAAGTATAATGGCAGATTAAATCGACACCGGACTTTTTCTGTGTACCAGCCTCGATAGAAAAATCCAATCTTGATGTATTAAATTATACCTAATTTTTGAAATAGGTACCTTATCACATCAACTGAAGAATCAATTCGGATATTATGATGTAGGTTCTTTCAAAAAAGAAACTATCTTGCGGTGATTTTCAGATTCAGAAACGGCGAAGGAACACATCGCAACTGTCTAACCCCAAATTCATTCGCTCTAGCAGAGGACTTTGGTTATAATACATGTTATTAACTTACTAATTGACTAAGACATCGTATACACACTATATTTTATTCTCGTGGCATAATATAGATCATGTTTCTCATTAAGTCATTACGTTGGAGCTAGGGTGGTTCTAGAATCTACAAGGTTCTACCGTCTTAGGCCTCTGAAATGAACGAACGTCTCATGTACCACCATTTGAGTTGGTTTTGTTGACAGAGAAACAATCAGAGGGGCTGAAAGAGAGGGGGTGAAGGAGAGGGAGAGAAAGAGAGAGAGAGAGAATAGGTAAGAAAACCGCGGTGGCGAAACCATAATTATTTCCAAAGTATGTACGTTCATTCAAACGAACAAGCAAGCATAGTAGTCCGTACCTCGTTTCAGTTTTCAGCACTACACAGGAACAACGCCGTTATTTTATTGCTAAAAAATTGTTACATGGTTTGAATGGGTATAGTTAGTTATTTTGTTTTGAATTTTGCACATGCGTACGACGTGAGAGTTCGGAGTTTGGTGGTAAATGCAGTCACGATTTCAGACGTCGTCTGGCCGCCGGTCGTGACTCGTGTTACGTCGTTCAACGTCGCGGTAATACGAAAGGGGTATTTCACGCGCGGGAAAACATACCCTCTGTCGTCTTCGCCGTCGTCGTCGTCGCCGCCGCCGTCGTCGTCGTGTTCATTAATGTGAGCGGGAATGATCAAGTTTGTTCGTTTAGTTGCTTTTATTCCAAGCTGAAATGGCTGACTGTTTCCAAGTGATGTGTTTCATTTAAATGTGTCCATGTATTACTGGAGGCTGGTGGTGTCTCTACTTCTAGTAGTATGGGGTAAGTCACATGTACACATTATAGTTTTCCTTTTTTTTTCTGTATAGCTGATGGTTGATTTTGGTTGGCTAAATATATTTTTGTTGGTTATGATAAGTGGTTTATTGTGTGGAAGAGGGTGATTTCTTAGATGAAGGGGAACTAAAGGAAAGAGGAACCGGATAGTTACTCGTTGGTACGGTCTCAGTCAAAGCCGCATTTTAATTCCGCTTCAAAACACGCATGGGTTGAACCGGAGCGTTTATCATCGGCATGAACAGGGTGTCAATGATTTAATAGAGTTATCACAAAGCTACCTCAACTTCATAGACTTTGATTAGATATGCTCTACGCTAAAATATTAACTAGAAAGTTCACCTTGTTACCTATCTATAACGTACCAAATTCTCACTTTGTATAGAGATAGGCGAATAATGTTTGGCATCCTTTCTATGAGTTCCATAACATGGGAAGCACAGTTATACTGCAGTTTGCGTAATTGGATCCTATGGGTAAATCATGACTAAAAGAACGCAGCGCTTCAACAAACTTAAGATTGCAAAACTGAGAGGCGAGAATCGTCCTGGTTTTATTCGCATGGAAGTTAATTGGAATTCGGAGTTTACCTAAAGTTGTATTTGTGGAGCGCTGAACATTGTGCCTGTGTACCGTGAAATGTGCTGTATCCCTTAGGATGAGAGAACTGGATGAAAGAGAGGATGAGAGAGAATGTGTGTGCTGTGCGTATGTGTATGTATATGAGTGTGTGTGTGTGTAAGTGTGTGTGTGTGTGTGTGTGTGTGTGTGTGTGTGTGTGTGTGTGTGTGTGTGTGTGTGTGTGTGTGTGT
>QKMV01004256.1:0-10397 GCA_003287335.1 Lednia tumana
CCGCCACCACCACCACCACCACCACCACCACCACCACCACCACCATCACCACCACCCGCCCCCGATACGACACGCGCGGGTCGCAACAAACGCCTTCTAAACGGTCCGACAGAAACCGCGTCGCGAATTCGACGCCGACCGTAACTCACTTTGTACGCGACGCCGACGACGACGACGACGCCGTCGACACGCGCGCGGCGAAAGGAATACGAGATCACGGAAATAGACATGCCGCGACGACGACGACGACGACGACGACGACGACGACGACGGAGACAAAGACAAAGACGTTTGTGTCTTCACAGATTCCTTGGCAAGCCGCCAGAATGCGCTAAAAGTGAGATCCCACCGGCCGCCGCCACCAGTTGTAACGAGTCGTTATTTATAATTTAGAAAAGTGTTAGTTGCCTGAGATCTGACGCGTGTTTTGTAAACGCGTCAACACTCGAATACGGAGTTAACTTGAAGTGCATGCTCGCGTGATGTCTCGCTCATGTGATTCGTAATTTGTTTAGTAATTTATCGGTGATCCGGACTTTTTTTCGGGAACCACGCCAATGCCGTAATGCAACGTGTTTGAAAACTTTTAGTCGGCGATGAATATTTTAACTTCTACGAACGAATTTTAACTATTTTAATGGGATTCGTTAAAAATGCAGTCGCAATTGGCGATTTCTACTGTTCCTGGTCGCGTGATGGGCGACGGCTTGCAATTGCATTATGCATTTTAGATGGTTAAGTCTGATTGACTGATAGCCGTGTGTCACTATGGCGATTGTGAATAAGTCAGCGACTGCGTTCTGGTTACTATGCGTCGAAGCTACTTAGCGGACTTGCTAAATAATTAATTATGCGTGCTTCTAGTAATACATTTGAATTAGTAAAGGTACTACCTACTACATGCAGTGATTAATTTGTGCGTAAGTTGTTCCAACCACAGGTCAAGCTCATTTTTCTGAGATTAAGCTGACCATAATTTTACTAACTACGTATTGGATAAGTCTTAACTCTCTGAAATTATGATTACAAATATTTATTGGTCGATCCTATTCTCATTTACTTAAGCGCATCCAAATTGTGGGTTAAAAATAAAGGTTCATACATTCGTTGGCTGCGGCACTAAAAGTTGATGAAAGGAATAAAATAAAGGTGCCAATACAAGATTTTCCTCCCTCTCTCCAGCAAAAGTTTTGCGGTACTCTTGATTTACCATTCCCAGCTATTTATTGTTATGATTTCAGCGTAGCAGCCACATGCTGCCAGTTTGACCATACTTTAATGGATACCTTACCATTTCAGAAGTTTAGAAATGACTTTGACAGCTTGTGATTACTTGTGATAAATTGTAATTTGTGTACACGTTTTGTTCCATGTGTCGATAAATAGGTGAACTTAAACGCACCTTTTTCTGCAGCTAAAAGTTAACAACTGCCTTCATGTAATACTAGGTATAATTCGGTGCAGAGGTAATGTTTCTGACCTACATCAAGCTTTTCGTCACCAAGTTTGTCTGGATTTAGAACGGGCCCGGAGTGGATTCTCGTTCCACGGTCCGCTTTCGAACGCTCGCCTCGGAATAGTTTCCACACATGTGAATCGCACTCGCTGGAAAACGCGCGCGCGCGCGCGACCGAGAATTTATGCAAAACTTCGCAATCGCCGCGCGCGACTTACGGGTGTAGCCGTCGGCGAAAAGGACATCTTTTTTCGTCTTCTTATATTTTCTTCGTGCTGTGAGAGATGAAAACGTTTTCAATCATCACATCTCGCTGCTCTGAAAAATGTTTACGTGTGAATTGAAATATGAAAACTCGCGAACGCTCTCTCTATGAAATAGAAATCAGACGCAACGAGGACGTAAAAATCTTTTCCAACCATGTCGCGCTCGCTCGAGCAAGAAATCAAATCGAAAAAAAAAACTCCGAAAAGGTACGACACACTCGTATACCTATATGTGCGTGCATGTTTGACTACTGATTTCAAACACCTTTCAGACCGTTCTAATATGAAAAAGAAAAACCCTCGGCAGAGTCGGGCAGCTTAGAAGGGACGTTTATTATTAGAATATATGCAAAATAACGCAGAGGTTTTTAGAGGGGTGAAAAGAGGAAATTTGTCATTCCCGGCGAACGGTAAGGGGAGGGGGGGGGCGAAGAGCTGTGTTAAGCGGGAGAGGGATTCTGGCTCATTGTTAAGCAGCGCTAGGCTGTGGGCCAAATTACATAAGCACCCGAAATTCAATTCCAGCAGTCCCACTACATAACGGTACAAGATAATTGAACGCAAACAGTGTGGCACAAAGACGACGCCCGTCGCCCGATGGAGCCTCGGCATTGTCCTCCCCGCCGGTCGTGCGCTGCAGACACACGGACGCGTGCTTTGTTTCTTCGCGTGACGCGAGCGTTGGCCTCGCGTGGCGCCCGCGTTGGTGCGCTGCAGATGGAATGCGCGCCAGTGGCGTCACGGGAAATCCCGAATTTCGCGCGCGAGATCAAATTTAGGCTGCCATCCAAGAAGGCGTGCACATTGAATGAATCAAATCGTGATAATAGACTCGTTTTGTCATTTAAGTTGCTTTCCGTTTAGAGGATAGATCCCCTCGACAGAAATCGGCGTAGCTGCTATGCATTAACATGGTGAGCCGCGCAAAAAACCTTGATCAGACCTATTTTGTAAGCCACTGCTGGCTATATCCTTAGAGATAGCCTTTGATAGCAGGCACGTAGCTATAGTCAAAACAATAATCAATGTCTATCCGGAAACACTTTTTCCAATTCTGTATTTATTTTAATGTTACGGCTATCTAAAATACCTCAAAATGAGCATTTGCGACGGCCATTTTGGGCGATTTAGGGCTAAATAGTTTAAAAAAACAGCTTCTAAATAGACCTAGTTTGTTGTTTTATCTCCAGCTCACTCGTTTACCATCATGGCCTTTATTGAACGGTGGAGCCAACAGAGGTACACAAAAGTTCGTCTGCACGTCATATTCCATGGGTGGTACTCTCGAGCCTTAATATTTGCTAATATTCAAGAGCGTATTTTCTGTCACTCTCTTTGAAATGCTGCCTGTCCAACGAGAAAGATCTATCTGCACGGATCCTATATTCTATGTAAAGACAGTAAACACATTAAAGACGTAAAGTAAAGACAAGATACGAGAGACAGTAAAGACAGTAAAAACATAATATGTCAGCCCCAATAAGACTAGGGTTGACAGCTAATGGGAAATAGATTGCATTCTTCAAAGTTTGTGCCAGTAAGCAGATACTCTAGTCTAACTAACCTGTTTAGTCTTGAAGTTTTGTGTAAGGAAGCAGGGACCCTAGGCTTACGGGTGGAAAGTTTATAAGAATTCCCCTTCTCGTGTAAAATCTTGTGACCATAAGGTTTTCTAGGCCTATACGGCCATATTTCAAGCTTCTAAGCAAAAGTGTACGGCTAGAAACATGCTACAAATATTTAATTCCAAATCTACGCTTGGATTTTCATTTCTACGCTCATGAATACGTATTAAATACAAGTGTTTGAATAGTTGATCACAAAAAATACAAGAATTATCGTTGTAAAACGCAGTTAGTATCGCCAGAAATGTTACAGCTACTAGGACCAATTTTGAAAGATTTTTTACAGTTGGCACCACTTTTTTTGGTGTGGTACGCTTCTAAAATTTTAAGCAAACGCCACTGTTGCAGGGGATTAGAGAGCCGCGTCGTGCGGGCGGCATAAACATGCGAGGCTGCATTGTTTCTCCAGCCGGCGACTTCGAGGATTATGTTGTTGTTGTTGCTGTTGTTGTTAGGGTGGGGGGGGGGGTGACCGATTTCGGCCGGAAAGGTTGGATACTTTGCGAAGTTTGCTTTCGGGAATTAGAAGCAGCCGGAGTTTTCTTGTGTTTTACGTTGTTTGTTTGTCAAGTATATATCAAGCGTTAATGCGCAGGGTGCGGATTTGGCCCTTTCAATGGGTTGCTCGACATGGTCCTCCTACGCAAAGATTATCGCGACGTATTGTTTTGTACATTCTGTGCCCGTTTTATTTGTGTGTGTGTGTGTGTGTGTGTGTGTGTGTGTGTGTGTGTGTGTGTGTGTGTGTGTGTGTGTGTGTGTGTGTGTGTGCGTGGTGGTGAGTAAAAATGTATGTGAATATCTTTGTATTAGCAAAATTTCACGGTGGTATATTCAAATAGTTCTGAACAATAATAAAAGCTTGAAAATTGTCATGATAATGTCATGTAGGTAATACCTGCTGCTGCTTGCGTCGGTACGTAACTTTGTTGCTTTTGTTTGCAGATTTATAGTTCAAACTAATCTACGCATTTGAATCAGTATTCCGGTGGTCGATAAATTATAATAACATGTACAATTAAATCAACAATCAGCCAGCGAGCTTAATGGCCCAATCACACGTGAAAAATTTTCACAAAAGTCTGCCATTTTACGACGCAGCTTTTTAGTTTACTTTACAGCTTAGAACATGCTCTAAGCGAAAAACTTGCGTGCAACTCTGTCGCGGAAGGATTTTCACCCAAGTTTCCGTTCACAAGGTGCAAGTCGAATACTTAAACATGGCCGAATTTTCTGGAAAAAATTCCCAAGCCGTTCGGGCTTCAGTCTTAAACTCTTCTAAGTACCAAATGACTGATAGAAAAGCTTATCGCCTGATGTACGTCCCACGTACCTTTTCCTCGAGTTTTTACCCTGCTCGTCTTGGTAAAGTTCTCTTTGATACAAATTTCGTGCGATATCCTTGTGAAAAACCGATAAAGTTCCCTCGTTTCTTTGGCGAGCTAAAACGTTGCACCCAACTGGAAAGTTGTAAACGAATTTCTAAAATAATTAATCCTCGGGATGGCTTGGCACAGGAGTATGTAAGCTTGCATCGTCGATACAGTCTGCTCGGGATAAGGTGCTCGCGAAAACATGGCCCACTTCGGCGGCCTCGGCTAGTCGGGAAAACATTTATGGAAGAAACGTGTCGGGCGGGATTGCAAAAATACAGTGGCTCTGCGAAGCAAATTAATGAATGTCGTGTAATTAATCAACGTCAGTCACTGCCAGACTTTTTAAGTGGAATCTATCAAACAAAAGCAAGCACACATTCCCATCAAGCTCGGGGGAAAATGTGAGGAATAAACAGGGACAGAAGTCTCTAAACGTATTGGCTCGGGCTAATTCGTTCTCTTTAAACCTTTTATAAAACTGTCAATTGGAATAAAACATATTAGGAGCAAATGCACTACATTCAAAAACACTTTTAATTATTTTCTAGGTTCGAAAGCGTACTATCCGATTAAGAATTTTTAAGGACAATCAAAAGTGTCAAGCTCTTGAGAACATTCAGCTTCACTTTCGGCCATAACTTACAAGTTTTATCCATGTTGAAGTTGAAGTTTCACCAATCCCTGTCAATCAGTTTAAAATTAAGTATGCTGTATTATTGAACAGTGTTAAGTATTACCTACCTATTCATAATCCTTAGTACCCCATAAGGGTTCTCTACGTAAACAAACGAAATCATTATGAAATTCTTAAGACTCATGTCTTCTGCCTCAGTCTTCAGCGAAACGTTGGCAGTTTGTTTGCTAGAAGTACTCAGCAGTGAAACCCATTTACTAACAGTTTTTTTGAAAACGAAATCATGATTATCATTTCAGAGTTCCGAGACACCTCCATACGCATTAATCTTGATGTTCTAGTATTCCATGGAAGTACTCATTTTGCTATGCTCGTACCTAATCACTACGTTGAATTTTGGTGATTGGAGGATTTGGGTGATTAAATAGCGATTTGGGTCCTCTGCACTGCGCTTTTGTCCGACGAAGAACTTATTCTACAGAGCCACATGGCCATACGTGCAGTGTAGCCAACGTTAACAGTTAGCGTACTCAAACATTTAGTTCATACTTTCTTCTTTGACGTCGTACAAACTGAACATGTATCCTAACTAATAACGGAGGCCGTCTTCCGAGACCGCATTCCATGATCTGGGTGATTGACGTCTTCATTCACCAGCACCCGATGCGTGACATGGTCATCAGGGTAAGTTCAGTTAGGAAGATGACATGATCAGTGGAAAAACGTGAGCCTGTCAACTGGGCAGACATGAAAGATTTTCATCAGTGTGCTTTACCCTTGATATAAACATTTTTGTATCAAGATCACATCATTCCAGTTTTCGTACCTTCAAAGATGCCCTGAAATTTACTCCACCCTAACATTACGGGTGAATAACTTTCGCGCAAATTTGATTCAAACGTGATAAACCAACGTAAATGAAAAAACAGCTTCTATGTGAATCACTGAAAGGTCGTTTCACTTGATTTTCAGGCGGAATCATTCCAGTTTTCGTACCTTCAAAGATGTCCTAAAGTTTATTCTACCCTCCCTTTGCGGGTGAGTAAGTTTCGCGCAAATTTGATTCAAACGCAATAAAGCTTCGTAAAGGAACAATCAGCTACAATGTGAATCACTAAACGGTCGTTTCTTCTGATTTTAAGGTAGACAGTGTCTACCTTTTCTCCCCTGACGCCTCGCCGCTGACTGATTGAGTGCAATAACATAACAAGATGCGTTACGAGCGAGCCTTTAGAATACTGAAAAAGTGTCTCTCTCCTACCGAACACGCCAAAGCTATTGCAGTGACTGCAAACCGTGGCACTCTCACACCGTGTCGAGTGTACATCTCGCGGGTGAAGAGTTCGGCTCATGCGGCATTTCTAAAACGATCGGCTCGACTTCGCGTTATCTCGCCAGCTCTCCTAGGTGTATACAAGATTATCTCCGTGTGCAGAACCCGTCACACGAGCCTAGCGTCGCGTTTTGTATCGCCGTCGCGACGCTCTGCTGGAAGCGTCGCGCGGATTTGCCAACGTCATCCGGCGTCGCTTTTCTATGGCGTCCAATCAACGACGCCTCGTCTCGTCAATTCCGAGTCGCGCGTTTTTAAATAAATCGTACGTAACGTCGTCCGCGCGCGTCGCGACGCTACCGCGTTTCTGTTTCTCTCGAATTCGGCGTCCGTTTTCGCACACGCCGTCAGAAGTTTCTTTAGAAAATGTCTGCTTCTTATTCTTAGGAACCGAATAAAACCTGCTGGAGACTTAATGTCTCCTTCCCAAGAAATTAAATTAATTCCTAATCTTAGGAATCTTATGCACGAGTTTTCAAAAAAACTGTTTACTATGGACTGGGTGAATAGTAGTTGATGCTTACAGCAGTTCGTGGAACGTTGGGAATTTAAAAGTGGACTTCTTAGCAGTTTTTTTTTCGGACACACGCCTTGTTTTGGACTCGTGTCTCTCTTCTCATCGTAGCGCTAGTCTCCGAGAAACCGATTCACAAACTGGGTTTGAATGCTGAGAAATCAGCTGAAACTTTCCCAACGTTTTACCCCTGAAGAAGCTACAGCAAGGTCTACGAAACGTTGGGACATTTGGGCGGATTCCTTAGCATGTTAGTCCGGGTTGTTAATCGGGTTTTTGAATTGTACATGTTCTGAACTAGCAAACGCTGTGTTTTACAAGTTAACGAGCGAGCGTCTGTACGAACTTGTATTTTTTACTCCATTGTTTTTAGTGTCATTACGGCTCTTTTACTCATTTTCGCAATGGAAATCGTATGACAGATCGGATTGAAGTGTGCCAAATTTCTTCCACACTTTAAACTGCTGATTCCTTAATAAACTCCTTCACGCCACTTACGAACAAGAATCCAGATGACTTTGACCCGTGGCCTAAGATAGCAATATCCATGTTATAACCTGCTCGTGTTAATCTGAAGAGGGAATTTGCAACATTGTTTTTTTAGTTGTGGTACGGTATTTGCTCTGTTTTGAAAATATTTTGGCCCTATATAGGGCTGTGTCGTTTGGCGACGTTTCGACAACGATAGCGTTGCCATCTTCAGGTCTGATTCTTTTTGTATTTTTTTTTTATTAAAAGAAACTGCCGAACCGCTTTCCCCTAAAAAGTATATTACTACAGTTTTCAAAAAAAAATGTTTTAAAAACTGTGAAAAATGCTAAAAAGTGCACTAAAAGATTCTCAACGTTTCGTGCACTATTCTGTCCACTTCTTTAGTGGACTTTCTAGTGAGCTTCTTAGCAGTTTTTTCCAGTTTGTAAAACATATTTTCTTTAATCTTGTGCTAAAATTAGGAACTAGACAGGCGTCTTACGAATTTTCAACTACACACTAGTTCTATTCTGGAACGTTTTTCAGAGGGCAAAAAATTCCCCGTCGATCGGACCAACCGCGGAACGTTGACAAAAAAACAAACAGACAAAAACGTAGCGAAAATTCTTTGCCCATCGTGAGTTGCGTCGGTGTGTAGATGCTTCGTTCGCTCGCTAGCACGGTGTACGGTAATTACCCCCAAACGAGCGGCATGCTTTCAGCGGCCGGGCGCAGTTGCAAATTGCACCGCACGCATAGAGGATGACGTAAGCATTGCTACAAATAAGTGCCCAAGGGTTACGTCGAATTGGCGACACGACACGAGCCGAGCAATAAGTTTCGTCGCATGATCCCGCCATTGAGCAAGTTTTGAATAATTTATCGACGACGTGCGGTTCGGCGTGTACATTGAATTGCTCGACAATATGGCGTCAGTTTTGTGTGTAATGTGGCAACTTTGTAGCGTCACGTATGGAATATTTGCGAAAATTGTTGGTGGCTCGCGATTGAAATATAAATTGAATTATTGGCGTGTGTGTCAGTCGGTGTTGAATGGGGCGCCTGCATTTTCCTTTTCATCCGGACAAACTTTTCGGAAAAGTTTCGGACGGCGGTGGATTGTGTCCTTTTCCGCCGCTTTCCAAACTGTTTATTCTTTTCATACAAAAAACATCCAGTTTGTCAATTTTCAACCTTGGTTCTGGGCAAGTATCGATGTGCACTGACATTTCGATTCTAGTTAGCATAATTTATCGCACCTGCCTTCGAATGGCGAAGTATCTGTGTGCCGTGATGTATTTCATTTTGCTCTTTGATGTTTTCTTTTTTAAACGAAGCATCCAAAAATACGTCAAACGAAATGAAATTAGAAAACGGTGAATCTCGTTCTCCGATTCGAAAAATAATGACACAATAACAGCCCCAATTTATACAGTATTATCTTTCAATCAATCCGGTGGTAAATAATGAGCTCGAAAATTCTAATTTCTCTTTATTGTCCCCCCTCTCTTTTCTCGTCTGTAAACATAAGAAGGCCTTGCTTTTTAGGAAGCAATCGAGTATCGGGAGGAATCCATTCGGCATTTCCCCATAATCTGCGACGTCTCGATAGCAACGTATCGAGCCGACGTCCCCGGGGGCGCCGTCGGCGTCGCGTCGCGTCACATGCCGTCGCGACGTCCGTCAAACTCCGCGCTCCGTCACGAGAGAGCTTATCAAGAAACAGCATCCAACACCGAGTTTCCACCTCTCAATCATGTCATGCAGCGCAAAGAAAACCCTCTTCCCCCGAACCCAATGCAAGCCCCCATCATACTATCTCGCCGCCTAATTTCCCGGAAGATGACACCGATTAGAAAAACTGTATTTTCCAAGGCAATTCTCTTGAATGGAAAATTGTTTATCGCGCCGTAATGCCGCACGGAAATTCGATCATCCATGCTGCTTCTGGAAAAACAAGCGCTTCAAGTCGAGTCCCAGCCAAACTTTGTTTTCCTTCATTAGAAAACTTGTTAAATAATAATTTCTCGTTCGCAAGCCAAAGAGAACAGAGCCCAGGAGAGACGGAGAGAGAGAAAGAGCGAGAGGGAGGGAGGGTGGGTGGGTGGGAGGGTGAGAGTGAGAGAAAGAGAGATGGAGAAAAGTGCTTCTTTTATGAAACTTTAAACAGAAGCACGCGTTTTTCTGTAGTTAATACAAGTACCTACTCCATGCCGATGTACTTAAACTTGACTGGTTCTCGGATAACTCTAAATACTTTCAGATGAGCCTTTCTAGCGTGCATCCAGTGTGCCGTGTTTTCAGCACACATGGGCGGTGAGGCACTGCCGAACCCGGCACCTCCACCGTTCGGCACCATGGCAACGCCGAAAGCGGTCTTCGGTGGCCCGCGGCGCGAAAATGAAAACTGCCAACGTAATAATCTGTGCAAACATTCAGCATTTCTGCACCAGGAGCAGCCAACAAGCCGTGAAATAGTCGACATGTTTTGCAACGTTAATGTAACATAAATCAGTGCCCTCTGAATCGAATTTATGGGTCTCCTAGATTCTAAAGGACCGATTCTCGGCACTCGGATGGCCGTGAACCGAACGGCTTGGAATGTTGGATACACCGGTTTTCGTGAGATCAGCGAAGTTAAGCAACATTGTGCTTAGTAATGGGTGACCGAACGGCTTGGCATGTTGGATACACCGGTTTTCGTGAGATCACCGAAGTTAAG
>QKMV01004257.1:0-10396 GCA_003287335.1 Lednia tumana
ATATATATATGTTCTAATATATTAACCCTTCGGGTTAATAAAGCGGCTGCTGGGCTTGAGTCCTCGTGAGGTGCAGGGGAGGCAAACAATAGACAGCGACATGGAACAAGCTAATTGACAGTCAGACCACACATCATTTTTCTGAGGGTCAATCAGCTCGTCACTTCTTGCTATCTACTGTATGCATTCCTTGCTCTCACGAGGACTCGAAATCAGCTGTCGTACGGTGGGGAATTAATTTGGCAGGGAGTTCAGGTAAGAAAATGCGCTTCTCTCCGTGGGGCGAAGTTAAGCTACGTTTGTATGTAAAACACTGTCCGACTCGGGTGTAAGAAATATGTCAACTATACAACTAAAACACTGTCATGTTAAACGATATTCAGAACCGATGCACCTCAAATACATTTTCAGCCGCAAGAGAGGAGGAAAACCAGTAAAATTCAGAGTGCACTATTTTTGTTATCTTCAACATTGTCACTGTACTTTCAGGCTGGGGTCAGAAAGTGTAAAAAGTGTTAGGCAGGCGAACAAAGATATCGATTGTTGAAAATCGGCTGCTAAGTTTTATGAATTTATCTTGAAGCGATTGAAGATTTCGGCCGCCAGCGAATCGATCAACGCGGAAACAGCCTAAGAATACGCTTAAGAGTACAACCAGACCCATTTCATCGGACGACACAGTTTGGAAATGTAGGAAGCGCGCTCAAATTGTGGAGCGACGCAAATTGTGGAGCGACGCCATCCCTGCATTTGCCTCGAATAGTGGCACAGGGAATCACGGGCAACAAAAACCAGGATTGCTGATCACCAGAACTGAACCTGGGACCTTTCGACTGGACTGGCCACGGCTAAGTCATATCGGTGGGCTATCGACGCCCACTTGACAGATATAGCGATTAGCTTCTTTTTTTTAGTTTCGTTGGTTGTCATTGACACTTGCTCGTTGTCGATGTAAGGCAGGGTAATTACTTGTGGTTACCATGGCGTCGGTAATTAATCTGAGCCAACCTAACGATCAGTACGCCGCCATCGGCCGATCATGGTCCAGAGACTCTGAGCCCAGCCTCCTATGATGTAACAATAAGAAACGAGGCTAATTTGAACATCACTTTTCCAGCCTACCGTGACTGAATATACCCTTGTCGACGATAATTTAAATCTAGAAATCATGATAATTCCTGTTCGGTTTGAAAATGATTGCACGGCTAATATTTTTTGTTGGCTGCTTTTTCCACGTTGCGTATTATCTATGTCAGAGTCAAATCGACGCTGCGATTTGATGTTTCTGAATCAAAGCGGATGATAATTCAGTTTGAATTTTGCGGGTGTTTCTTGTAGCGATTCAACTTTCTTTTAGCCATCTTTTCTTGACTTTTAGACTCCTAATGCTTAAAAGCACAGCGTTTGAATGCGGAAGTTTTTGGTGATTTTCTTCATATAGCTTTTCATTTAATTCATGGATACTTGGTTGGACTGCCCTTTTTTGGGCAGGAGAGAGGAAGGAAGGAGACTTCAAAGATGCCTTTAAAACTCCGTTTTGCCCTGGGCTTATTTGTCACAGCTTACAAGCATTAGTAACAGGTTCGCGAAGATTTCGCTCTGGTTTCACAACCGATCTGGCATGACATCCGATCAGGAATACACAATTGTCATGTTTCCACGGAAGCGAGGGAGAAAAACAGTCGAGTGTACACGACTCCGTGAAAAGCCAGTCGCCCCCAACCCCTAAAACGTCCCCCGGGGAGCTCTAGGGCGCGAGTCAAAGGTTGCTAAGCACCCCCTCCTTCGCGACCTTCCGCGAAATACACCCCAGTCATACTTTCAACTGTCACAATGCGACACGTGAACCGGAATCTGGAGGGCTGTGGTTTAATAAGATGCAACGTCGCGACTGTATTACAGTCGCGTGTAATCCCCCCAATACAGAACATGCATGCTTGCTCTACTTCTAGCAATATGCCAATTAATACTAGAAACCTACCATGCGGTTTATTATCCGATTTGATGTCACCATGGGAATATAGGGAAGGTGAAGTAGAATAATAACAAAGCGCCGACACGAGCAAGTAATAATGCATATCTATTGAATTGAGTTTGCTATTGTCACGATTATAACGAGTTTATGCAACGAAATCCAGGGAATCAATTCGCAATTTTTTTTTTTAGACTCGTGTTTTTCTTCTAATCTTAGCATGGCTGTTTTACAAAAAAAAACACTGATATACAGCCTGGGTTTGGGTCTTTGAGAACTCTGGCAAAACTTTTCCAGCGTTTCGTGAACTATTGCCGTTTACTTTTTCCGAGAAGCATTTTACGCCCGTAGTAAACGGCAGAGTTAACGAAACGTTGGGAAAGCTTAGGTGGATTTCGCAGCACTAAAGCCCAGTCTATTTATCTTTTTAAAATTCTAAAATCGCTTTCGTTTTCCGCCAGTTTTTGTTTCGACACGTAGTATGCGAAACGAGACGGACAGCGCAATGCGCGTGTGGTGTTCGCTCGCGTCCGTCGCCCGTGCCCGCAACTGGACTATCGGAGTGGCGAGACAATGCGTGCACGCACCGGCGTGCATGTGTCGCCAGTTCCAAGTGTGTGTGTGCAGCTTCGCGCGGCTGCGACGGGCATACCAAATGGCTGGCCGCGTGGCGAGACGTCGTCGCCTGACGTCGACACACCTCGAGGGCTGCGTCTTCGTGACGCAAACGATGCGCGCACTATACATGGACTTGTTGGACGTCCGGTCGGCAAGAGACAGACGACGAAACGGCGCGAGCTGGCCGGGCCTTATGCAGTCACTTGTTTCGGTTTCGTCCTCCCCGTTGAAAGAGAAACGTGGAAACTAACTTATCTTGCTGTTTTTTTTTGGCCAATTTTTCACTTTCCGTGGAAATGGATTTCATATTCCGAGGGCAAAAGTTACTGGATGAGGTTCCTTACGGCTAGTTTTGCAGCTTCGCCAATCGGCTCGGAGGAAAGCCTGGTAACGCGTTCACACCAAGAGGTCATTTTCAATCAAATGCATTAAAAAAGAAAATGAATCACCGACTTGGCAATGGATTTGCTAAAGCAACACGCTAAACTCTCCCGATGTCGTGCACGTACCTTTTTTAGGAACCAATCGATTTTTTTTTACATTTTAATTAAAATGGTTACATTCTCCACGGTCAATGGATTATCAAGATGAATTATCAAGATGGATTATTTAGCGTGCCAATGAGGTGTCAGGTCTAAACTAAAAAAGCTTAAGTCGGGACGAAATTATTTTTTAATACCATCGTTTTTAATATAAATCAAGTGTTTTTTTTTCAGACTCTTCTCTGGGTTTAATTTTAAGCTTTTGATACATGCTCAGAAAAA
This sequence comes from Lednia tumana, assembly GCA_003287335.1. Taxonomy (NCBI): domain Eukaryota; kingdom Metazoa; phylum Arthropoda; class Insecta; order Plecoptera; family Nemouridae; genus Lednia; species Lednia tumana. The sequence goes on from QKMV01004257.1 coordinate 3,355, forward strand.
CCTTTCTGAGGCGCTTTGTGCGTTTCAAAGAGAATTTGATTCGATCCATACCTAAATGTCGCCCCCATAATGAACTTGGTCGTTGCTCATTGCACAGTCCATGAAAATTAGAGTGTATACGCATGAGCCGGAGAGTTTGAAGCTTTATGATATAAAGCTGCGCTCAATGCGGTGGGGATCCTCGCTAGGGATCCGGGGTCGATGTCAACATGCCACACGGAGTTAATACAACGAGTTTCCCGGCATTTGCAGCGTCGCGGCGGCAGCTGTCTCCTAGGCAACGGACGCGAGCCGACGCCGGGCCGATGACAACGCCAGCGATCGAGTTATCTCACCCCAGCGGAAGAGGAAAATGCATTCGGACGCGACACAACAAGCAGACGAGATTTCAACTCCGGCTTCTTACTCATGCTTGGGTATCACGGCTTTGTCACCGTCCTGACTTGGCCCCTCCATTTCCAGGCACAACGGAGAGAGATAAATACACGACTTTTTAAGAATATTAAAATCACTTCAAAAAAAGTTTAATTCTTGTCAAATACACGACTTCTTTAAATTAAGTTATGTTTGAATTTTACATATGCTTCATAGCACTGCCGGTTACACGAGTTATTTTCAAACATTGAGTTCGGTAGCGTCTGGCTTGCTGTCGAGTGGTACCAGGTTCGATCCTGAAACCCGACCATCCTTTGGCGGTTTTCCGTGATTTACATCCCAAATTCCAGACACATTCAAATGTATTTCCTCCAACTCTTTGCACGCCATATTTTAAAAGCTTGCCGACCATTCTGACTGTAATGGCAGTTTGAGTAGAGACCTCGTATCGGTCTATCCCGAATATGGAAAAACATTTCGTTTCTAAATAATGGACGTAATGACATGAGATACAAAGTTAAAACGTTGAAACGTGATAGAGGAAAACATATTGTTATCAACTCAGAAGTGTCGGTCACCGTGGGGACTCTCCGATATTCCCTATCTTGTCGCTGGCACGGTAGCTCAACTGGTAGAGCATCAGAGTACAAATCTCCAGGTTCGGAATCGAGTCCCCGCAGTGACTGCAATTTTGAGACGGAGGTAGTTTTCTTCTATGGGTGTTGTGTTCTAATTGATAGGGAGACGCGATGACGCGTGAACGTGTAAGGCAGCCTGCAAGCAATTTACAGGACGCGGAGAGGATTTGCGCATGCGTAGTCGAAAAGTTGCAGCCATCAGCGCGACACGAAAGAAACACGACACAAATCGTTCTCGAATGGATTGTCGAAACATCTTCGTGTGTTCCACGCAAACAGGCGGCGACGCAAAGAGGCCGTGCTATTTGCCCGACACACACACCAAAGTGTATGCGTGAGTCAAACACAAATCCGCTCCATCCACCCAGACGCACGGATCGCAAGGCTACATCCACCTAGACGCACAGGTCGACTCGATTCGAGCACAAGTCTTGATTGCGTTTAACGACGCACTTTATTGACAACTGGCGCTGTGGCACTGATCTATTGGCGTCGGTGAATGATAGGTTGATGATGAACTTAACAGGGAAAAGGGTAAACCAAGTGTGGCCACACTCATGTCGAAAAGCACCAAGGAGCCAAGCGCTTAACGTCCCTTCCGAAGGACGGTAGACAACTCAAACAGTAGGATTTCTCTGCTATATACGTGCTGTAGAGAGGTTTATGACAAGGCGAGTAAAGCTGTTGTACAAACCTAAAGGGGAGGCGAGATGTGGGACACATCTCATCTGTGTTGTGCTAGGGACACCAGCACAAGGTATTCACCCGGTTCATATCATATCGACATTTATTCCTAGGCCATGGCCCCTTTGGCCAGGTTAGAATGTTTTTCTGTCATGTTTCGTGTTTTTTAAATAAAAAGGGTTTAAATTGAATTGAACCCGTGGGTAGATTTTCGATTTTTTTCTGGTATACATGAGAAGCCAGCCTTGTATCGATTAAAATAAATGCAAATATTCCGCAAGCCGCTGCGTTATTTTTACATAAATAAAAAAGCCATCAGATTTGAATATACGCAACACGCTGAAAATCACGGCTGCATGGCTAATTATCTGATGCCTTAATGAACGTACTTATGCATTATCGCAATTGTAATGAATGTAGAGCAGTATGCATCCAAGGCAGCCAAGGCAGGCCGAATACCATGATGTAACCTCTTGGTGGTTAATTACGACGAGAAAGTGGCGAAGCATCTTCAGAACAAACTTGGTGCTTACTGCTCACTGACTCGCGATTGTTTCTCACCTCGCTTTCAGAATCGGACACCATTAAGACAATGCACAGCGCTCGCTAATTATAACCTGCTCGCATTGAATCGCATAGCGCTTCTACCGCGCCCTACCCTGGTGATATAATAATTAACAGTTACAGCTTCAAACAACACGTCATCGCTATGCGATCCAGGCAAACACCAAACCGCACCGACACACAAAATTGTGTTGATTTGTTTTGAACGAGCTTGCCACGGAAGCCGATACATTCTTCAAATGCGAATAATCTCTTGATATAATAAGGGATGGATTTATTTCTATTTCTTAACGTGTTGTCGTCTGACACACGATCAAGACCACCACGTGGCCACGCTTATGACGTCATGCGACCGCCACCTATAAAAACGAGAGGAAACGTAAAAAAAGCAAGCGAAAATATCAAAAGAGACAATAACAGGCGAGTGTTTAGAATTGTAAGTACTTGGTCGATCCGAGTAGTAAGTACGCGTTTTATGGCGGTTGGCGTTGAAGAAGACGCTCAAAGCGGCGGGCGAATATTACGCGCCAGCGTGCGGCACTCGATCAAAGGATCGACGCACGTTTGTCGTAAAGCTACGTCAACATTGCTGCCAGTCGCTTGCACCGAAATGCATCGCTTGCATCTGGTGCATGCCGCATGTGTGCTGCGAGTTGCACTGATGTGTTGGCTGCATGTGCAGAGGTGAGCATGCCCAGAGATCCTGCGCATTTGTTCTTCGTGAATTCGGTGGTAGGAAGAAGGCGTGGTCGCATTGGATACCTTAATTACTCGATTTAGGACACATTTTTGATACTCATTATCGAAATGTATACATCATGAATGCGAAGAGGTATTCACTTTATGTACGAACTAGTTCAGTTTCAAACAAGGTGTCCGTACGGTACCTAAGTAATTTTGACTTATTCGGTTTATGATCGGCGCTCTGTTAGGCAGCATTGAGGCCCGCTGTCCTTGAATTTGGACATTAACTGATTTCCCGCTGGTATCTAGTAGAAAACATGTGAAATCCTAGTTGGAAAAGACCCGTGGAAATGCGCTACCGAAGATAACGGTGACAAACAACGTTGAAATGTCGTAATTCTCCTGAGCAATTTCACGCCGAGTTTCGCAGTCGACCAAATGCTCCCCATTCGCGGTGTTTCCCCGCACAGCCAGCAACAAACGCCAAGCATACGACGCATACGAGGAAGTTAAGAATCCTTTGTCAGGCTCCTGGACACGTGACGATTCGTTACTCGAGCAACTTTCCACGCATGAATTGACTGACAAAAGTTCGTAAATAACAATGCAATATTAATATCTATACACTCGAAGCTGTCGAGCGCCGTGAGATCGACTATCGAGACGGCAATTCGTCGCGGGTTTCACCCCAAGACGCTCGGCTGTCTCGGTGTGCCAAGTAAATGCCTTTAGCTATGGATGAGATGGTAGGCATATATTGGGCCATTGTTTGTCAATTTATCAATGGCGGGTCTTGAAAAGGCGGTGACGTCGACATCTGTGACTCGTCCCTTCGCCCCCGCTGCCATGGTGACCTCAATCACGGTCAAGAGGTGTTTATCTCCGCCAGAAGAAGATAACATTTCCAAACGCCGACGTCGACTCATCGCTGTCACAAATGATGACACTGAATCCAATTGATATAGGGCATAAAAAACTGATTTAAAAACTGGATTTGAACTGGGTTACGAAACGTTGGGAAAGTTTAAGCGTGTTTCTTAGCATTCCAACCCTGTTTATAAAATAGAAAGTGCTGAACAGCCTCGGAGGTAAGAAGCTTTTTACCTCTGCAGAAGTGCACAGCATAGTTTACGACACGTTCGAAAAGTTTCAGCGGATTTATAAGCATCCGAACCCAGTTTGTAAATCAGTTTTCTTGAAAGCTAGTGCTGAGATAGACAAGAGTATTTTATTGATACATACAAAAAACGAATTACTATGAATTAGCCTAATGAAAAGGACACCCAAAAACAATTACGTTGTTTCAGCTGAGCGATCCCCCCCGCAGCGGAGTGGGCTAATTAGATTCGATCCACCACTTAAGCCCGGACTACTTTCGAGGCAAGAGGTGGAGCAAGGGGGGTTGGGGCCCTCAGGGGTGCCATCGGGGCAGGGCAGTCGCACACCGGAAGCCCGATGCGGGGCGGTGCCCAAAGACACGGATCACCAAGTCGCCAGCGCGCATCTGCAGACTTGTAATCAAAAGGTACTCGAACGAAGGTACTCGATGAGTTCAAGCAATTGGATCAGAATTAAAAGAGGTCGATTGCAGGCGGGAAAAGAACCCGGCCTAATCATTGTTCGCCCAACACTTTTCTTGCTGTGTTGCGAACGGTTTAGGTATGAAAAACCCGCGAGCGAGGCAATCTCACAATCAAGTTTTTTGTGTGTTGGGTAAACACGTAATAATCTTGATCCAAGAAGTGTTGTTAAAAATAATTTGTCAAAAGAGACATTCGAGCTTCCTGCCGGGTCGGCGTTGAGACAATCTCCCATTCATGGCCCAGGCATGAGCGGTCAGCCAAGTAGTTACACAGTAGCACTTACCCACACTCGTGTGTTATAGAGTGTGTGTGTGTGTGTGTGTGTGTGTGTGTGTGTGTGTGTACTTTATCTTGCAATTTGAGAAGGCATAATTAATTAAATTTACTTGAATTGATGAAAGGGACAAAAGAATAAAAGATGGTCAATTATATAGTGGATAATTTAGCTCTAGTTAATTCTTGGTGAAACTGCTATACTCGTGAGAGATTGTTTGGGTTCGGCCGCGCAGCTCTTTTGTGCTCCTGACTTTGGCCGGGAGAAGACGGCAAAACATCGTCGACATTTAGGTGCTTTCTTACTCGAAGCCTGGGCTGCACCAGTTATTTAGCTAAGCTTAAACATGGGCTAATGTTTGTGTGCTGCCAGCCTTCCCAGTGCTATTCAGAAATATCAACGCTTAAACTTGGATCAAAATTTGGTGAAATACGGTCGGAAGTGGTGCTAGCGCGCTACTGTTCTAGACTTAGAGCTTATCAAAAGGTGTCTGCTCTGTATAAAACTTCTTAGGCTTATGTCCATCTTCTAATTTACCTCTAAACGCCTACCTACGATGCGTAGTTTGCATGCAAATAAATCCGATAAAACTTCCTCCGAATTTCGTAAATTATGCTGTTTACTTATTAAGGGAAAAAAGCTTTATGCAGCCATAGTCCATTGCCATAGCCATAGCCATTAGGATTGGTGGGGACAGTTGTAGTATCTTTCATTCGAACTCAGTAATCGTTCAACTGTCTGGTTGCTAAGCACATGGCCAGGGAAAAGAATCAGATTTCTGGACCCAACGATATCGAACACTGACGAATAACCTCAGCCGTTTTATACCTACAGCCGACTCCAAGCCTGGCCGTTGTTTTCCAAACTCGACAAGGTTGCTACGCCGATTTCCCGGCCATGCGGCGTCCCAAGAGTGGTTTGTTGTTCGGCCCAAGTGCACCGAGTGGAAGATGTGCAACAGTTGGCAAGCGGCGGCGGCGACGACGACGACGACGACGACGACGGTGGAGGTTGGAGTCGAGTTGGTCCCGACGAGATGGGATGAGACGGAGGCATCGGGCGCCCTCGACTAAGATGCGTTTATTACGAGCTAGCCACGTCGATGCTTAGCTTGCCGGGCCGCGCTCGTACAAAACGTGTGTCGCGCGGAAGACGAGCAGATTTCACTCAGAACACTATGTTTGCTTCTTGGGTTCATGTCGCGTTTTTTCTCTTGCTGAGAGCGCATGCTCACTTGTTAATTAAATGTTCCAAATAAATTTCGGTGTTCGATCCATCAGCCTGTTACTAGGTAGAGCGTTTCTTTTTTAATTCCCTTGCAATTATTGTCAACCTGTTCCGTTCTGCTTTGCGCGACATCTTATGAGCTGCTTGTGCCAAGGGACCTGCGTGCGATAAGCTGCAATATAGAGCGGCTCAAAATTGTATTTTCTAACTACGCTACCTGCGTACCCCGATTTTCAGCGGCTGCACGGGATAAACGCACCTTAGGCGTGAAGGGTCCCGAGGCATGGAGACAGAGCTGCTGCGGTCAGTCATCTGGCTGGACCTCTGTCCACTTCGCCGAGAGGGTCACTTAGGCCACATGATGCATCGGTCTCGGGGCTGGCTCGTATGTTTTGTAACTTGACATCGAAGGTCTGGTGCAGCCAGCCAACAAAAGCGTTCCACGCTAAACGGATCTGTCATATTTATACACAACATCTTTGTAGAATGAAACTATCATTGACATCTAGTGTTCGCCACATCCAATAATCCCATCCAACCTAGTGAACCTCCCACCAAACTTCTACTTACATCACAGCCATGATCAATCCCATCATCGCCTCTTAGCTCTCGAGCCAATCGATCGAGAGATATCGAAGGCACGTATCGAACAATGGGTCGAGCCGGTTATCGATACCGAAGATAGGATATTGTAAATGTTAAATCTCTTTAGCACTGGGTGTGATGCAAAAGAGTGCCGAAAAGTTGAAAGTTGGTTGATTTTCACTGCACGCTTGACAATTCTATATGTCAGTTCATGTCAGAGTCAATTTTTCTGACAGAGATCGGCAAGATGTTTCACGTGACCATCCATCGCGCGTGCTCGGTACACATAGTACTCGGTTTCTTATATGTTTAAGGGCTTTCTAACCCTTTTTTCGACTCGCGCATTGACTCTTTAAAATTGCTATAATTCATAGATGAAACGTTTGATTTACAATGTGTTTCGACTGACAGAAAGAGAATCGATTCAG